>JAHZMT010000768.1:0-10666 GCA_027743785.1 Sinhomidia bicolor | reverse complement strand
GCACACTATATACACTTCACAAAAATAATATTTCCCCATTAACGTGTAAACTTTTATGTTGAAGCTTTTTAACATTTTAACAGCCTACTCAAACCGATAAGTGAGGAAGAGGTAGGTGGATCATTTACCATCATTATTCATTCCTCCACCACCACCATCACCAACCGACCATCAGTGTTATTAACAGTCATTCTACCATCGGCTATCACTACTACCACTACTTACTTTACTGTTTTTACTGCTTAGTGCACACACACTCACATCATGAAAAATGAAATATTATCACAATTCCAATATTTTACAGAAAAAGTTTTTTTTATGCTTGACCCCCTACAGTTTGACAAATGTGATGTGTGTAGAATTTGTATAAAGAGAGAGAGAGAGTAATACGGCTTCTTTTATTGTCTTTTTTCACTATCCTTCTTCTTCTTCTTTTACGCTTTTAAACCTGCTATTTACAAAATGTAATTGTATCGCTTTTATTACTTGTTCTTGACCATTTGGTCACACATGGAGTTTTTTTTCGTCAGAGTAAAATGCCACATGTAACTCGTCAAGTGTACACTATGTGTACAGAGAGAGTGTTTGTGTGTATGAACGTGTGTACATTGGCAAGTTAGTAACACAATAAAACTCAACGATAACGAGTCAACAAGAAGACAACAAAAGCATTCAAATAACTTTTATGAGAAATGATGCTATAGCTATCTACATGATAGTTTACATTAAAATAATATATAACTTTTTCCTCTTGTTTAAAAGTCAACTATATTTGTCTAGTGGAAAAATTGTACGTGTGCACAATGGCACAGACAATAGTAATAGAAATTTTTTAACAGAGAGCAACAAGATTGATGTTTTCCTTGCTTGTCTTCTACTTCAAACAACGAAATTATTCATATTTTTACAACTTCTTAAAAGCAATGTTGGATTTTTTTTTGAAAAATCTTACAATATCATATATATTATTGCCCATCCTTTTTACACATTAGGTGAGAACGCACATTTATGAATATGAATGGTATTTTAATGAAGAGAGGATTTTGTATTGCATTTTTGAAAAGAAGCTGGCTTCATTCATTTTACATTCGGATCGCAACTTCATAAAAGCGACAAATTTTTGAGCAGTCATCTTTGTTGTAAACATTTTTTACTAAATATCCAGTAGTGCGAATAGGTAGGTGCACGCGCTAATTAATCAATTTTTTCCTTGCAATTTTTATAGGCTATGCAAAATAATATACGTACTTACTATTACATACGTGCAGGTGGTGCGGTGGTAGCGCAACACAAACAACAAAAAGGAAGGCCATTTATAGATTGTTTTATGATCAATTTATAACCAGATCAACATCATAATCAATCTCGTAAACAATGATTGAATGACCAGAAGCACACTAAACGTTATTATACACATGTAGGTACGCATTTTTATCGCGATGTGAATGAGAAAATTATAACTGCTTTTGCCAATAAATATAAACTGATAAGTAATGTACTTCAGGAAATAATAAAGGCAAACAGCCTTAAAATAGCTATAAACTCAACGTTATTAGTGTTAGGTAGGTAGCCTTTTTTTCAAAATGATGAATGAGTGATGTGGATTGTTGGGGGCTGTGGCAAATTCTCAATAGTACTCTCTCTCTACTCGACTCTCTGCACACTTTACCTACATAAAGATTCTCCGTTGGCAAAAAAATGTCAGTCAATCACTATACCATATACCATAATCATCATGATCATCAAAGAGTATATCTCAGTGATATTACTCTCTCACATTTTTATTATCTATAAAACATCAATGTAGCAATTGATGCAGTGAAGTAGTATTAGTAGTGTTGCAGGTTGAGAGAGAGAGAGAGAAGTTAGAAGGAAAAAGGAATGAAAATTGCACGTAAATCTTCAGCTTGGATTGCTTGATTTGACAGGTATGAAAAATGCTGACAGGTTGTAAGCAAGCGTGCATAAATATAAATAACAAATAATAATATACAATATCTAAGCATGCATGTTTATATAGCCGCATAACCTACATGATAGCCTTGAGAAAGATTGTAAATAATGTGTATATGGACGAGCGCAGTAATAAATATTTTTTTCAAATCTTACAAATACGGCACGGCAAAACTGATTACTGATGCCGCTGCTGCGCTGCCACTAAAAAAACTTGAAATTGTGCACTGTATTACGTGCTAAAAAGTATAAAGGAAAAGCGAAAAAAAATAATTTTAAATGATGTGCCATAATAATAATAATATAATGCACCGGTAATAATATAATGGTATAATATGCTGATGGGTTTGATGGGTACGTCATATCACAAGAAGATAAATTGACATGCGAAGAGAAGTGAAGCAAAGTAAGAAAAATATTGTACACCTATTATTGCACATCATGTGTAACAAAACAATATTGCGTTTTTGTAAAAAGTGTTACTGTTTTACTTACACAAATACTTTAACTACCACCATCACTACTACTACAACTGGAGGATAAAATTAATGACTGCTGCTTGTAGGTCTATAAAAATGTAATAAAAATGAGTAATAACAATAAACATTTGAATTACCCTTTTCTACAAATGTAAAGGCTAAAAAAGCAGTATCATAAAACTAGACAAATTCGGAAAAAAATCACATGCAAATTTTCAGTGATTTTCCTTCAACCTGACGACGATCATAAACTGCGGCGTAATTTGAGGCATGCATGTAGGTAAACGAACATGTGGCCATTTACTACATACATCAGCAACAATATCGGTGGTGGTAGGCATTTTTTACTCTATCGTCACTAAACACTAATACTACAACAACAACAGCTCATGTCATTTATTTTGATTTACGTGAAGTGAATAAGATTAAAATTAGGAAAACAAAAGAAAATTATTATTAAATGCAAAATATGGGAATGGTCGATGTCGTTCTTGTTCTTTGCTGCTGTTGTACCTGTCCACTGTCCACTTACCGCCACAAACAAATTACATTGTATTTCATGCCATATTACCGCAGTTTTACATGACGCATGGTAAATTGCATGTCCTCTCTTGGCAAATTAATCATCGATAAACACAAGCAAAAAAATACAAAACCACAATGTGTAGTCGCGTAAAAATCATCATTGTGTGTGAGAGTGTGTTACTTCACCAAATCTATACTCCCATTTTATCCCTGAAATTTTATTATTAATTAATATTGTCCACCATTTATAATAAATGAAGCCGCTGGCCGTTGATAAAGACAAGAATGGCAGGAGTCGTTGTTTTTGTTCCCGTTGTTGTTTTATAGGCGAGGCGGCAAAGACAAATGAAAAAAAGAAGATTCTTCTTCATCCTCTCTGCTTGTCTGCGTAGAAAGGCTTGTCCTTCTCATGTTACGTGTCGTGTAAAGCCTGTCCATTTCAATTTCGGATTAGGTATTCCATTCCATTCATGACGATGATCATGTTTTTTTTCGCTGTGGATGCAGTGTGCATGCATTAAATGCAAACCATGTTAAAAAGCCAACTGACATCAAATGAATCATCATGATTCATGACTTTTTTTGCAGGCAGGCAGGCTCGGGCTCAAGAAGACGGAAAAAAATGATATGGAATATTATGCATATTAAAACCATACAGAGTTAATGCAGCATACACCTTCATCTTACCTTACGAGGGGAAAATTTATAGAAGCGTAGCAAGATGATAGTGATTAGGTATTACCATTTTTACTATAACAGCTACTATTACCGTGTGCGACTCAACTGCTTGTTATTTTGATGATGATCATGATGATATGAATCGCTTGAGCAGCAGCAGCAACAACTAACATCACAATCACAGCTGCCAGATAGCATCTTTCCTCACGTCACCTCAACTCCTCTTTTTACAACAAAGTTCTCCTCTCTCGCGGGGAGGAGGATGACAGGAATTTTGACAATTGTGACTGGTTCTTGCTGAGAGCGGATTTATAAAAATGACATTGCACCGCCACGCACCACAAAAAGACGAGAACAAATGTAGTAAAAATGGACAAGAGAGACAAGAGAGAAAAGGACGACAGACTGGCTTGTGACAAGGTGAAGTTGATTTATGATGAACTATTCTATTATAATAGGAATGAAATAATATGGTATTATTATTATTATTATTATGGTGTAGTGAGGAATAAAAAGTTTTTTTAAATGAAGAAAAAATACATTTTTATGTAACATTAAATTAAATTTTGGTTAACCAAAATACACACACACATGTGTGAGCTATGTATCCTGTTTACGAAGAAAAGCCGTCATGTGAGTCATTTTTTTAACTGAGTCAACCACGTTTCTGCATTTAATGCGTCGGTTTTTCAAGGTGAATTCATTTTTGAAATTGTCAAACATCAAAATTTTTATTGTTAAAGTCAAAGAAGCGGACAGGCATACACACAGATACAGAAGCAAACGTAAGAATCAGCCGCTGCGCTGCTGTTCTTATGCTGCTAAACCATACCACCACGCACGACAGCGACAACCAACACCAACGCACGAAAAGATGACATTTCCCATTTGTTGCTGTTTTTATTATTCATTTACAAAGCTGTCAACATAACATTCTGTGAGATAAGCTACAACAAGGGTTCCGCCCAGTCATTGTTATTCATGAGATCACAACACGACAATCAAATCAGCATTGTTACCTTCTTGTAGTAGTGATAATAACCATAATAATATACTACAACAATCAAACTCATAATAATGATTGGGGACGATGATGATCAGGATGATGACTAGTAACAAACAGTAAAGAACGACGACGGATTTTGTAACGAAAAAGTGAATTGAAAAAGCTAAAAAAAATATTGCAGTGTCATCCTGCTCTTCATTTGGTAGTTGTGTTCACTTTTACTCTTTGAATTTTCTAAGACTGCTGCAGCAACATTGAATTGTTCAGTCAGGAGGAGGACTAGCACTAGTAATAATACAATTCCTAATTGTTAGCACGTCAAATCTTGATGGCGAAGAGGATCATTATATGGGAAAATAGGTTGACGAGAATGGCCGTTGGCAATGTTCTAAACTTTACCTTGAAAATATGACAGACATTTCATTGTTATGTAATCATCTGCACAGTAACAAGCTGTGGTTTACCTGTGTGTGCTTACAATTGGGAAGTAGAAATTAGATTGTTATTACAATCGTATAACTTGTAAATTCCAAATCTAATCCAATCAGTAACTCAATACTAATTCAGTCACTTTTCAAATTCTATTTATTACTTACAACGTTTTTATTCATGTAAAATATCCAGGTTTTAGATTGGACCATTGTAAAAAAAACAATTGAAATGTCTAGTATGCTAACAATGCACCACATCACGTCTTAAATTTTTCCCTATTCCTTCTCCCATTTTTTCATTCATTTGCACACATATCTTGTCTTTGTCACGTCACGTCCCCCCACACACTCTTCACCCATTCTGGCATTTTTTTGGCTTTGATTGAAGTGTTGTAATATATTCCAATTTCCTAAGCTTACCTACTTGTTATTTTTTTCTCTCTGTTCTTTTGCCTTGTTCAGTCAATAGCAGCAGTCAGTCAGTCAGTTTCTCTCATTTTCTGGGGAAATGTATAAAAGGGAGAAAACGCCGACAAAAGTGAGTGTATGAGTTGAAATGTCAAGCTGTCAAAACAACATGTGCCTTTTATATCCCGATATTATTCTTCAATCCAATCTACACACACACATTATTATATCCCTACTCTGCATCTACTTTAGCATTCTCCATTCTTTGCAATAATAATACTCTAGTTTTTGGGCTCGGCTCCTTTTTGGCCTGTGCCACTGCCTTTTACTACTACTACAACCGTATTCTCTCTCTCTTCGCTCTCTTATTCTTTCTGTTTTACTTCATTTCATTTGAAAGCAAGCAAGCTACTCTACGTACAGCTTGTTCAATTCACTTTCCATATTATTTATCTATAGTTTCTTGGCTCCATAATATTATTCCCGTCATCACCATCACCATTTTCTCTGTTGTATGGACCCAGTTGGCTGTCAGTAGCACGACGACTTTTGACATTGTGCCATATGCTATTTTCCCTATAATGATAATAATATATGCTTGTATGCATGTAATCACGATGATGATGATGATGAACATCATCTTCCCTCTCTTCTCTTTATATTATGAAATTCAATTCAATTGAAATTTTCTTAGAAAGTCCACTGGAGCATAGATGGGTACACACACAGAGAGAAACTGCTAATATATGAAATGTAATGTTTTCCGGAAAAAATATATATTTCACCCGTCTGCGTCAGTCAATTCAAATTTTTTTCTTCTTCAAATGAAATGAGAACGTCAGCAATATTTTCACTATGTATGTGTGGGCTTTGTTCTTTTGTATAAAAGGATAAATGGTTATATGTAATATAGACCGTGGATGTGTGAACCTGATGTCTGTGTCTGTGGGCAATATCCGGAACAAGATCAAAGTGATGACTTGATTCTTGCCTCATTTCCTTCACAGTTAGAAGTGGTAGTAAATGCGGTATGTATCGGTATCCATCCTTATACCACATACAGTGTAGGTACTCATGTCACCATCACCAAACCAAACCAATTGGAATCGTGTAATTGAGATTCACCGTCATTTGCAGTGGCAGCAGTAACAACGGCTAGATTATGCTTGACTTGAGTGAGTAGCTTCCAAAAAAAGGAAAATTGCTTTTAGACAAAATTTCTTTTCATAGAAACATCGTACCGTTTGGAAAATATTTAAATTGCTCTTTCTTTTAAACTCGCACTGATTTTTATTGGATTTCTATCATTAATATAAACGCATTCATAAGAAACTATGCCCTCTATCTATTCTACTATTACATACATGATACATTGTAGAATTTTATTCCAAAGTCTCAGACATGACTGGATAGCATTGTTTACCAAATACATCAAAAATATTAAAATCATTCAACCATTCAAGCCATTTGCTTCTCTCATCAAAACTCATGTAAAACTTAAATCTAAAATCTAACTCTTTTCCCCTAAGTTTTATTACCAGCTCAAACGAACAGGTGGCAGAGGTTGTTGACAGTAAATGTCAATCATAAATTTCGAATTCATGTGTGTTCATGATTCATTATTTTAAAAGTAAACTTCAGCAACGTTCAAAAGTAAAGTAGTTATTACTTGTATTCATGCTTGGTAAAATATGCAAAAGTCCAGCCGTTTTATGACATTTCATTTACACCAAGAAGTTCGAGTATGTTAAACGTTTCGGATAAACTGCAAACTAACTGCAAGAGAAAGAAACTTTCCTTCAGAGGAATTTTTTTTAAACTGCAGATTCCAAATATACCAGAAGGAACTCACACTAACCCTTTTCCATATTCATTCCGTTATCCGATTTTGCCTTTTGACACTTTCAACTTTATTATAAATCTATTGTTCACCTGTGAATGTTTTATGAGCAGTCGTAGTAAGTACGTACCCCAAACCTTCGAAACAAAAAATTGTGTACATTTGAAGAATCCACCATTTCCACCTTTTTTAATGAAAAAAGAGACCGACATCAATGTTCTGTTCATGAAAGCCAAACACAATAAAGTAAGTAAGTAGTAACATGATACTTTTAATAATAACACAGCTAAAAGGTAAAACTTACTAAAAGAGTAAAGGTAATGTACTGCTTGCTTTTGTTGTAGTTGGTAGGTTGATAATAAACTATATAATCCCTTCATTTTAAGTAAAAGAAATAAGTAATAAAAATGGTACAAGGAAACATGTGTCAGTTGGTTAGTTAGTATTATTTCTGTGTAAATGGATATCTGTAGTTTTAGATGGATGAGGAGAGGAGGTTCACTTCAATAAAAAAGGAAGGCATGTAAGCGTGAGCACAAAAATAAAAATGCATTCCTGTAAAATATTGCATTGCATGTACCTTGTCAGTTAAAAATTGAGTAGCTTAGCTATACGTAAGGACGAAGGAGAAGTGCAGATGCACTTTGTGTTTCGTTACAAATGTATATTCTGTCAGTTTTATTATAATTTTTTTCGTCTTCTGTGGAAGCTGTAAGTAAAGCCGGACCCCTCCTGGTGTAACCCACATAGAACACGACGACGGCGTGCTTGGATTGTTATAAATGCTTTAGTCGGACTGGGAGATAATTTTTTTTGTTGGAAATGGAATACAATGACATGACAAGGATATAAATAATGTGATTACACCTTTTAAAAATGTCTGCTGAAAAGCATATTTATTTATATATTGTAGCAGTTTTCCAATTATTTTTTTACGCGATCAAGTAAATTAGCTTAATACTTCACAAAAAAAGAAGCATTCTGGGAACTGGAAGTCAAATGGGCGTTACTTAACAGCAGTTTGTTTTTGTCTTATGAAGTAGCACTTTTCAATTTTAATTAACTTTATAAATAGGCAAATGCATATGTTAGCAAGTTCCATGCGAGTCCTCTTAAAGACGGAATTAGATTACTAGACTATAGTATAGAAGACGAGGGTAAGGTAACTTACTAACTTGGTAATTTTTTTTTATCGGCGACTACTTCTTTGGATACGGTGTATTACAAATTAGTCACATGGAATATACATTTCTGCAAACTCACCATCACACACACTCTGCATCTCAAAAAAGAAGCATTCTGGGAACTGGAAGTCAAATGGGCGTTACTTAACAGCAGTTTGTTTTTGTCTTATGAAGTAGCACTTTTCAATATTAATTAGCTTAATAAATAGGCAAATGCATAGTGGCATGTTAGCAAGTTCCATGCGAGTCCTGTTAAAGACGGAATTAGATTACTAGACTATATTATAGAAGACGAGGGTAAGGTAACTTACTAACTTGGTAATTTTTTTTATCGGCGACTACTTCTTTGGATACGGTGTATTACAAATTAGTCACATGGAATATACATTTCTGCAAACTCACCATCACACACACTCTGCATCATTTATATTCTTTTTATAAGTAAAACACATTAATGTGCCAGAATCACGCGGCGTTGATGGTTATTATGAAAAAAGATTTAACAGCAAGCTCCACGCTGTTTCAAAAAAACGAGTAGTAGTGACGGGTATGACGAACCATGAGAAATGATCAGGTTAAAAACTGCATAAAGTGTAATCATAAAAAATGGCATCAGTCTATAAAATGAAAAAAAATGTACTTATCTTATGACTACAGGGAAGGATCGTAAAAAATGAATAGCATAATAATAACTATAAGGTTTAAATTAACTCACGTTAAGTAATAATTACCATTAGAGCAGGCGTCCACACTCACATACAAACATGTAATTATTAAAGATTCCACCCATCCATTTCCCACTTCTTGCATTCCAAAAAGAAGATGTTGATAAATATCCATTATAAATTTGCACTCTGCTGCTGTTGATGATGATAGTAACAGCAGAAAGCTCTTTGCGTTGCTCGTAGGCAATAATTTTTATCAAGTCATTCCAAAGTCATAATTCAAAATCAAGGTTAGCAGTAGCAAACACGATCAACAATAAAAACACAAGACAACAACAACTTCTTTGCTTTGCTTGAATGCTATATTATATCTTTACTTTTGCATGCTGTTTATTATGTGTGATCTCATCGTGAGAAATGGAATTACATATTTTTTTAAAGAATCAGCTCTATCATCTTCACACAGTCTGACTGTCAGAATTTTTTGACATGACATGGTCTTTTTCACTGCATGTGTACGTCAGCTCATTAATTATCATTATTTATAATTAATGTCTACAATGATTGCCTGAATGATTCACAATCCATGTTTGCCTCCTCCACCTCGATTGTAAATAAGTATTGACCATTTTCCCGTATATAAATTATTTGCCGATAATAATAATAATAATGTAATTCTTGAGGTGTCTCATTCTACAACGCTGTTTGTTCACACCTTCTCATGCCTCACGATCCTTCAATTGAAATTCGATATATGAATTTATCATTATTACCACTGCTATTAACGCTTATTACTACTTTACACACACACGAATGAGCAAGACGTTTGTAGAAATAATTTGTGTTCATTTTTGAATAATATATATCTCTTTATGAAAATCATACAAAATAATATGATAAGAGAAGAAGGTAATTCCTTTTTTGTTAAATTATCAGCTTTTTATATACAAATTTGTTTTAATACAGAATGCAGTGATAACAGTCTTTCTGTTCTCCAGCAGCAGCACAGAAAAAAATTAGCTTCTAATTGTTAAGGTTGGAGTAAGACAAGCATTTTCTTTTGATCTTGTCTTTTTTTTACCTTACCTTGCTACAAACAAGTGTTAAAATGTTGTCTGACTGCATGCAATGCATTACAAAGAGAAAAAGAAACAATCACAGGGTGGCAGCTACAAAGTATTATTTATTGGCATTGGCGAGGATGAATGATGAGATGCATGTGATGTTGTTGTTGATGATGATGATGATGAAGCATGTCCATTTATTTGTTGCGACAGGAGGGCTAAACCACGTTTGTGTTGCGTCAGTACTGTTATTTTTTTACTAGCTCTTAATGCTCCTTCCACCGCTGTTATTATTATTGAAAGTTATTCTTAATCTCAACATGCATCGTCATTTCGTCATCATCGTCAGCGTGATCTTGATGGGAGTCGAGGAGTTATGTGCTATATATGGTATGACGAAGATAATGACGAGTCAGGACTACCATTTAGACCT
>JAHZMT010000767.1:0-44918 GCA_027743785.1 Sinhomidia bicolor | reverse complement strand
GAACTGCACAACACACTCTATTCGCCTCTTCCATCCATTCGTTTTACCAAATTCCTCTATTTTATCTCTTCACATTTAAAAATACCAGCATGTCTGCCTACACAATAATAGAATATTATGCTGCGCTTACGTATCGCATACATCACTCACTCACTTACACACACGTTACATATAAAAAGAAAGAAAGAAATATACACCGTCATTCCAATTTGATCATATTTTTTATTCTATTTCTAGCATCGTATCACATCTTCCACATCTATTTCTCCTATTTCCCCCCTACTTCTTTATTTATTCTTCTTTATCAAAGTATAAAGTTTCCTTTTATATTATTCTTCATACTTCTCCACACAACACACACGCTTTTATGCCTAGGCCGTGTCCGTTCTAAACATTTTGCCAGTTTTTTTTCTTTGTGGTCCGTGTTCCTCCTTTTTGGTCTTCATTACAACCGAAAGCATCCATTGATACCCACTTGATATGGTATGCAATATGCATGCATTATATAGTACATAAGACGAAATAAGAATAGCAACCCTTTTCTTCTTCCCTTTTTACTTTTCCTGCTGTTATTATTATTATTGTATTGTACAGCATGGCCAATGTTGGCATTGCATTTTGCAAGACGGTCAAAAGAAAGAACCCGAAAAAATAAAGAAACCAAATAAGTGAACAAGTAAAACCATTCATTCTTTTTTTCATCGAAAGAGTTTTGTGTGCACCAGCAGAAGACAGAGAAATGGCACTGCTGCTGCTTCAACTACTACTTACTTACTACCATGTTCCTCTTATTATATCCTCCGTTTCTTCCAATTCTCAACTCCATGCACTACATTTTAACCACTTGAACATACATAATACCGCTTGAAGGAACAGATTATGCAGAAAGGAGTACTAGTAATGTAGTTTTACTTTACTATTTTTTCCCTTTTCTTTCTCTCTCACTCTCTCTCTCTCTCCACAAGCATGTATCATATATACAGAAGAGAGTGAGAAAGAGAGCTCCAGTAGAAAAAAAAGTACAAGTCCACTTTTGGCCCACTTATTCCATCATCATCATCATCGCGATCAAACTTTATCATCTCCCCAGTAAAAAAGTGAATTCCACGCACATACTCGCATTTCGCATAGTACTTACGAAATGCCTATACAAGTCCCACTCTACATCTATCTATGACCAAACTTTTACATCTAAATAAAACCAAAAGTAAAGAAGAAAAATGCATGTAGATGCCTAAACGAAGAGAAAGCATATCACATAATATTTTTGCATGTACGTAGAATCTGTAGTAGTAGAAGTAGTAGCAGTAGTGGGATTTATTCCTTTTCGAAAGTCGTAAAGTAGTAATAATGTATGTTGTTTGTTGGTAGTAGTGGCAGTGGTAGTGGTGTAATATTACTAAACTATAGCATAATATATTACGGCATACATATTATGTACATGTCGTATTTGATACTACCCTGTTGTGAGTCACTCACTCACTCATACAGCCACAGAGAGAGAGAGAGAAAAAAAATAAGGAACCTTTATAAAAGTCTCCGCTGCTGCTGTGAACACCGCCGCTACTCCAATAATACAATATAATATGCCATATGTATGTATGTATGTATTTATAGTACAAGAGAAAGTAGGGAAAGAGAGAAAACTATACAACATTTTCTCTCTTGGAGAAAGTATGATGGGGTCTCCTCCACTTCACTCCATTCTGCTGGTTTGGTGGTGGTGTATTGTATTTTGGTGTGTGTGTGTGTGTGCCACTGCCACAACTACTTCACTCAAGGAAGACTTTACTACGACTCCTACTACTACTACGACTACTACTAGAATTACAACCATCATGATCATCATCATCATCACGGTCATGTTCCTCAGCGTGAGAGATGCAAAAGGTATACATATACCATAACATAGTAGTAAGTTATATAGCAAAAACGGGTATCTACCAATCAAACATCGCACTGATTCTTCTTCTTATTATTTCCTACTACAGTGAGTAGTAGTTAAAGAAATAAAAAATAGTATGTGTGTCTTGCCTATAATGCCTGCTTTTTCGGGTATGTAGTAGTAAGTAGTAACAGCAGTGGTGGTAGTAGCAGCAGCAGCAGCAGTCAGTCGTCGTAGTAGTAGATAGTGTTTGTTGTATGGGCTCGGGATGATGATGATGATGATGGAGGAGAAAAGCACTAATAAAAAATATACAGGATCTGCTAGCAGCAGCAGCAGCAGTACCAGTAACAGCAGCAGCAGCCAGACCCAATAATAATAAATAGAGAAAGAGAGACTAGATCACTACTACTGCTATTACTACAACCACTAGTACTACTACCACTACTAAAAATAATAATAAAAAATGTTGCTGAACAATAATATTAGTAGTGGTAATCGTAATAATAATAATAGGAGGAAGAATCATGATCATGTTGCTGCAGGTGCTTATAGTGAAATAATTGTAAGTGTTGCCGAGGAGGAGGATTCCCTTGTAAAAATGTAGTACTACGAGCAAATCTAGTAGTGGTATCTTGATAAGCACTGGATAAAGAGAAAGAGGGAGAAAGAAAATATTATTGTAATTAAGATAAGGTACTCCTCTACACATACAATGTGCTGCTATTAGGGGGAAAGTGGTGTGGTTAAATACTGTGGAGAAAGAACTGTTGAGGATGATGTGGTGATGGTGGTGGTGGTTATGAGTGAGTTTATTGGAGAAACCATATAAATGGAGCAACAACGACAACACATGATTTTCTGATAACAGTAACACGACGCGGAGGCGACTTTCCCCCTCCTACTCACTCAGAGACCCCCGTTAACAATTCCATGCAGAAAATAACTAATATTGCTAATTTGGATCCAGAAATATATATACATATATATGTGTGTGGTTGGCTTATTCCAGATATTTAACAGCGACGAAACAGAAAAAGTCAGCACATGTTGTTGTTGTACAGTCAACTTGAAATGTTATTATTATTATAATCTTATTATATATGAATATCCGATCCTCCCGAAAAAAAATCACAAATCCTGTCCAAATGATAACCCTCTGCTCAGCTCATCATAAGAATAATATTGTACCGTTATATGAAAACAAATGTTGTAATTTATTTACTAGCAAGTGAGACATCATCACACAAGAGCGGCAATCATTATAATTAAAGAATATCACGATAAATTTTACAACACGCGTATATAAAAGGATCCTCTCCTTCCAGTTTTCCTGTTAGCTACTTGTATAAAAATAATAATATAATATTGTATTCAAACAAACGGCAGACCAGTAGTTATCATTGTTATCGGAATTGTAGTTTGGAACGCAGCAAAAATAAGAGATAATCTCTCTCTATATATTGGTTTGCTCGCAAGCTCATTCGTTATTAATTCGCTCGCTTCAATAATAATATTTAAATAATAGTTTTCTGTTTTTGCAAAGTTTTTTATGTTAGTGTGTTAAAATAATAATTGTTGTTCGTTGTATAAAATCACGTTATCATCTACGGTTATTACTGTAATTATTCTAAAGAAAATAGTAGCTAATACAAATATATACATACTACTAGCATCTCTCTACACAAATCCAGTGATCACCACAAGTGTCCTGATTCCATCCACTGTCCACTCATCATCATTCATCATCATTATTATTATTATTGTTATTATCAGATTATCACAGTTACATACTAGCATCTCTCTACACAAATCCAGTGATCACCACAAGTGTCCTGATTCCATCCACTGTCCACTCATCATCATTCATCATCATTATTATTATTATTGTTATTATCAGATTATCACAGCAATCGTCACCGTTAACAAGTTTATTTTTCATCTTTGATTTTCACGACAAATCATTTTCACGGAAAGAATATTATTATATGAAAAAATATTGTATGCAAGTTCATCATCACCACCACCAGCGCAGAAGTAAGAATTTTTAATCACATTTTATTTGCAACGCAGCAGCTATCTTACTTTTTGATTTGAAAAAGAATGTCCTCAAATACATCGTCGCAGCCAAGAAAAGTTAAATCTGCAGCCCAAGAGAAACAACATGACTTATTCAAAGATAATACCGTTGTTAATACCGTCGAGGTGGAACACTGCTAGCAGATACCACCAGCACCAGAGAGATTTGTGAAGATTTCAAGTAGGTCAGTGTCCGAAGGTGTGTCTTGTTCAAGAAAAATCTAAAGCTCAACATCAAAAGCAATATCATAGCAGTCATAGCACCAAAGAAGAAACACGCCAAGCTTAAGATTGTAACAAAGGATAAGCCATTCAGTTCACCACATCATCATTATTACCTCAGCCTCGAAGCCTGATCGTCATCAGCAGCATCATTGTACCACTTGCTGGAGAGCGGTCCAAAAGGCAGGAGAAGAGAGAATGGTACAGCATTGTCAGCAGCTGCAAAAGAAGGCAAAGTTGTTGGTAGGCGTGAACAGAGGAGACACGTGGTTTAGTGGCCAACAACTGTATTTGGAGCTTGGTGGTGGTGCAGCTGCTGCTGCTTCAGAAGCAAGAAGTACGCCGCAACCTCGTCGTCATCGTCTTTTTGCAGATGGTAACAACAACAATAAGAAGAACTCAATCTTATCATCAACATCATCAACAGGATTCATCAGCATTACCTCAACATCATCAATATCATCTTTAATATCATATTATTATGGAGCTGCTGCTGCTGGTAATACGGTTGGATTTGTGGCTAGGAGGATTGAGATTTGCTAATTGCTGATTCGATTCCGCTTCGACGACGTCCGTCCTCTATACACTACAATTTAATTTCCATTTGTGCAAATTAATAGTGAAAAATACCTTGTCCACTTATCCAGGGTGTCCTGTCCTCTTGCTTGAAGACGACGAAGATTAGAGCGTGATTTAAATAATTATTGTTTTTGCTAAATCGTCGACGACGACCATTATAACGACACAACAACACGAGCTGAGCTCTGCTGTTTTTTTAAACGTATGTTGTATGGTCTCTTATCTTCATCATCGTTATCTGTCCAGACAACTTTCCCTTGTACCGCCCGTGTTTTATCAATCATCAGTCGTCAGTGAAGTAATATATTGTCGTTGTTGTAATGAAAATGTTGTTTATATTTGAGTCAAATGTAAAAGTATTGACGTTGTTGTTTGGAAGTGAAAATAATATTCAATTGTAAAACATGATAATCAGCAACAACAGTTATTGTTGTAAGTATTTAAGTAACAGAAAAAACAATGTGAGAAGAATGGTGCTTCATGTGACTCCCGGTGGCTCCTAGCATTAATTGTTAACTTGGTTTAACATTAAGACTTTGAAAGTCTTGGTGTACTTAGGTAGTAAACAGAAACTCAACATTGTTGTTGCTCTATTTATTTCTTGTGATGATGCTGTTCAAACAAGCATTGAAAATGGCACACTGACAGAAAGAAACGTTGTGGATTTTGTGTCCTTTTTTACTATTCTCTCTGTGGGTCTCCAGACGTCTTAAGTAGTGAGATTATAGGGAGGGGAGAGTACGACGGAAGGGAGACGCCAAAATCAGCGATTTAGCTCACCAGCAAAAAACCCATTCCCAATTTTACAACGAACTTCGAGGAGAAGATTCTACTTCAATTCGAAAAGTAAATTTAGCTGTTATTTGTATACAGCTAATTTTTTAAGGTTGCACCACAAAGGTTCCCTATAAATTTTTCAAAACGGCGGGCTACAGCAAGAAACAGGTCTGCTCCTCCAATACGGGGAGTCAGCAGGGCAAGAATTCCATTCTTGAGGTAGGATATTCTTGCATTCCGTAAGATGTGAATTTTTCAAACGTCCTGATACGTTATATTTTTAATTAAAATGGTTACCAATTACTTTTACAGAGCTGCTGCCAATGTTAATAAAGCCCTTTCCATTCTCTACAAGTTCAATATGAAATCCAATGCGCCTATGTTTAAAGTGTTGTTTTAACGAATTTAACGTTTCTCGTTACAGTTCTGCATACATCAGCGAGTCTGGCATTGAACGAGAGTTGGGACCCTGATGTCAGAGATGACATGGAAATGATGCTTAATAAACTAGTGCCTGAGGTAAGGCTTCACCTTACTAGCATGCTTTGCGCTGGATCGAATGAAATAGCCCTAAGACAGTTTATTTTGCTTTCAGAAAAATAGTATAATTATATTAAAATTAGCTAATAAAATGCACAAGAGTAGACCTCACTGATGTGTTTGTTGTTATTGTATGAATGTGTTTCTTGTTCGCTTGCCCTCTCTCTCTCTCACTGCTACTTCACTACTACTATCACTTCACTCTTCTCGAACAATTTTAATGAGCTCAGCGTTTTAACACAAATTTGCAGCAGGGACTGCCTTACAAACACTCGTGCGAGGGTCCCGATGACATGGTAAGTGTGGATTTAAAAAAAATTGAACTCAGTCTACCAAATTGTTAACTTGTGTTCCAATTTTTAACCGCTAATCTCTTGTTTCTTGCTACAGCCGGCTCACGTGAAGGCGTGCCTATTGGGTTCCTCGCTGTCGATACCGATAAGCGAGGGCAAACTGAACCTAGGCACGTGGCAAGGGATCTGGCTGTGTGAACACCGGAATCACGCCGGAAGTCGCAAGCTGGTCGTTACTCTAAACGGAGTGTTAGCTCCCGGAACGCCAATTTCCACCGCTTCGTCCAGCCACAGTCATAATCCACATTCCAGTTCCCATCATTCCTCCTCTCACACTCATCATCACAGCTAATCACCAGGTTCCTTAGCCATTCTCTTTATAAAAAATATAAAAATATTTACCACTACTATTAAAAATAACAACAACATTTAATAATATTATTACTACTACACATCTACAACAAGAACAACAACAACTAAAAAACCACTATTCAAAACTACGTATGTTAAATATCCGACTTCTATATGATTCCATTACATCGACTTCATAAATACCTTAAAAATATTCAAAAACAAACACAAACCCCACTATACTACGCCGTGAAAAAGAACAAAAAATATAAAATAAAACAATACACATTATTATTATATAATATTATATATTTACTGCTAAAAACTACCAGAAAAAAAAGCAAAAAAATCTTTCTTGTTCTACACACACACACACCATGAATCAACAATACGAAACAACAAAACAGTTAAATTGCTAACTACTTATACTACTACTACTACTGCTATTACTACAATTTACTACTTATCTACATACATTCGACTACTCCATAGTTTACAATTTACTATCTAAAAATCTGTCTACTAAAACTATTATGTATGGCTATTCTCTAACTCTTAAAATTACTACTGATGTTCCCCTCTACAATTAACACTTCTTGTGACTAGCATTGTAAAATGTAGGTTTAAAAAATGTAACTGTTATTGGGAAAGAAACTTGTTACTCTACTAAAAAAAAGTCTAACGTGTTTAACTCAACATTTCTCTCCTGAAAAAAAAATTATAAATACACAAAAAACCACCAAGCCATCATCGTCACCCACCTTTCCACTCCACTGCAGAAAAAAATATATATTCGCTCTTTGTAATGTAAAGAAAGATGTTAACGTTTTCCGATAGAATCGTTAGGAAAAAAAAGTTTAGTCAAGAAACTGACGATGCTACCATGTATTTCTCACCTGTGTAATGTAACCTCTTTCTTGTCGTGTGTGTTATCTATCGCAACTTTCTCCGTAATTTCCTTTACCTTCCTTTTATTTCCTTCCTTTTTTCGCAACCAAAAAAGGTCTACCAATTTATCCATATTCCCCCCGATTCAAAAAAACGCTATTCTTTTTTCACCAGCGTATTTGCTACCAAAGAATGAAAACCACTAAAATCTGCTTACCTATTGTATGTATCTTCGTACCCTCCTTGTCTTTACTCGAGTGCTTAGGGAAAGTTTTAGAAAATGAAAAAAAGAAAGAAAAATAAATGATAAATAAAAATAAACAGAGAGAATCACACCGCCTTATTGCTTGCACACCGTCCCCAAAACGAACGCTGTTTACAATTACTTATTACGTACAATGAGTGTTATCAGTCTACTGTTAAATTATTATCATCATCATGAATGAACAACAACATCAAAAAAGGTTTTTTAATAATTGTTGCCATTAATTTTTTGTAAAAGTCTTGTTGTTCTCTCATTATCCGTGCGCGCGCATAATTCATATAATTGTGATAGGGAAAATAGCAATATTTATCGTTGTTCTGCTAGACACGCAAAAAAATATATACCAAAACATTTTCTAAAACCGTATTCATTGTTGAACAAAAAGTATTTAATTAGCTACTATTGTTATTATTATTATTATTATTCCTATTGTCAATTTATTCTTGTGACATATTTGTGACCTATTCCCAAACTTATTCCTTCCCTTCTTTCTACACTACTACATACCTATAATCTACCTACTATTATTATTACGACTATTCTGATACCAAAATTCTCATCATCAAATCGTCAATCGTCCCCTGGAAAAAAAAGAAAGAAATCAAGTAATCAAACAAAAACACACGCGCTTGTTGCCTTTTTATTATTAGCATTAATTAAATCCCGTCATCGTCAGTCAGTCACACAGCCACATTTCTCCTCTTATTGTTCACTAAAAACAAAACGAAAGATTTAATGTACATTTTATTACATGACTATCGTTCTTCTAAATTCTGATTCTTCTTATTATGTATTATTATTAAATTCTGATGTGCAACTGGATTGCTCCACTTTTTCATCAACAATCAAGAAAAAAAATCAATAAAAATATACAACCAGCATTTAATATTTAAAAACTTAGATTTTTCTAGACAAAACTATATAAAAACAATTAGAAAAAACGAATATTATAATTATTATTATAAGGGAAAAAACTGACAGTAGATTTATATATGATATATTATTATATACGATGTAGGTTGGGTAATGTGTAGCTTTTGTCATAAAAAACGTGTATGTCTAAATTATACAATAGTGATATAGCATAAATAACTACTGGTAATTTGTGTACTGTTACGTAAACACGAGGACAAAAAAGTTTAGACTAATATTGCTCACTCAAATAAAAAAAAGAATACGAGAATCCTCCAGGGAAAAATACGAAAAGTTTTAAGGCTATAAGGAGAAAGGCGCAGCGCAAGCGTAAACAGCGAGGCGGCGAGAACACAACGGAGAAAAAAAAGTATAAAAAACCAAGAGATTTTTTTTCGTCAAGATATATTATTATTATATAACTAATAATTTGTTATTATTACTGCGTGTAGGAGACTAACTATTTTAATTTTTGTGACTCAAAATCGGACAATGGCATTAATTAAATATATAACAATAATGTATCATTGTCCACTTCCAGTTTTTCGCAGGTATGTACTACTGTAATAATTATTAAATGAACAAAAAAGTTGATTTGCGTAGAAAGTTAAGTATCAAAAGACCGTTTTCGCTGCTGCTAGATGATAGCCAATTTACACTAGTAAGGACCTGGAAGAAAAAAATAATCTGTAACGAAAATCAAATCATCAGAGGGTTCATCATAATTTTTTACTTTCACTGACATTATCTTAAAAACAATCAAAATTTTAGCAATAATTTTTAGCAGCATTATAAATAACAGGTAGAAGAGGGCTGATGGTGGAGATGCTGCTGGCAAGCTAAGTTTTTGTACTGATTTTTCTGTGTGTGGTTGGTTATATAGAAAACAAAAAAAGTATATATTCTTGCACTTGTTGTTATTATTAATTATTATCGTCATCAACCCTTAAAAAATCATTCAGCCTTAAACGTTCAGTCAGCAGGGATTGATTGAGAATGTTTGGATTTTGTGTAACGAATGAACTCACTGCCATACAAAAGTAGCCATTTTAGGAGAAAAGCTCTACTAGAATGATGGAAAATATAATAATAATTTTCCGACCGTGGAATTTACAGCTTCGTTCTTGATTCTTCCGTATTCATTGAAAGGCTTATTATATACTACAAATTATTATATTATTGATTCAGTACACATATACACTATACACACATTAATAAATCAAAGGAAAAGTTGATGCAATACTTAATAGACTATAAAAATAGTGCTCATTTTTGAGTTCAAGAGATGGTATATTAATATTAGTTTTAGCTGCATATACATATATTTGTAATATCAGTCGAGTATTAATGTAGAGATCAAACTTATTTGTTGCAAGGAATTTCACAAAGCAAAGGGTTCAATTCGTAGTTGTCAGTTTTCAATCAAAATGTGTTCCATAATAGTTTATCATCACTAAATTATTATTGTATGCACACGGTCGCTGCAACTTGATTGGTTTACTTCATATTTTTTTGTCGAAGTTCAACAAAAAATGAATCATCATCAAGAAACGTTAAACATTCCATTTTGAACTGATGAGAAAGTTGTAACAGCTACACATAGCTGATTAATAGTGATCAAAGAAAAATCAATCAGGAACAAATTATTAATATGAAGATTCTTAAGTAAAGAGTTTCCCGTTATGTTTTCCATTCCCCCATCAATAATCCAAACAATTTCCTGTTATTTGATAATGATGATGATTGATGATGATAAAAATGTAAAAAAATAAATTTGTAATGATATTGTCGTAAAAAACTAATACTTTTTACTGGTAGAAATTAAACGTATATATGTAGGTACATAGTTCACTCACAAACAAGCGATGAAAGTGAAACTAAAGTCAGTAGAGTCAGTTAAGCAGGCAGGTCGAAGGTCGAACAAGAATCTTACCGTATAATTTGAACAGAAAATTCGTAATTACTACTGCATAATAAATAATAATTATTATTACTACATGCAATTGGATTTACAAAAAAATCAATTGAAAGGCCAGAAAAAAACTTTTTTCTACTTCGGTAATAAAAATTAAACTACTACTACCACAACAAACTCAACTGCATACATTTTTTTGTGGCAGTTTTTGACGGGAATAAAAGAAAAAAAATAATGTAACAAGTGATAACAATAAGAAAAAAACACATTTGTGACAACTGTTCTTGCACATGTCAAAAAAGTAGATTTTTTAGTAATTGAAAAGGTTATAAACTTTTTTTACAGAGGTGCGTCTTCTCATCATGCTATTATTATTGACAAATGGTTAGACTTTTGGGAGAAAAGACACAACAAAAATATTCAGAATACAAAATGGTGCAAGCATATAAGTTTAATTCGCTTAATTGAGAGAGGAGAAAGAGAGCACCTCTGTAAAAAAAATAAGATAACTGACCACTTAAATTTTGAATTAAAAAACGAATCAACAGACCGTGTGGATGAGCAGTTACTGAGAAAATGATAGTGATTGTTCTTGCACATGTCAAAAAAGTAGATTTTTTAGTAATTGAAAAGGTTATAAACTTTTTTTTACAGAGGTGCGTCTTCTCATCATGCTATTATTATTGGCAAATGGTTAGACTTTTGGGAGAAAAGACACTAACAAAAATATTCAGAATACAAAATGGTGCAAGCATATAAGTTTAATTCGCTTAATTGAGGGAGGAGAAAGAGAGCACCTCTGTAAAAAAAAATAAGGTAACTGACCACTTAAATTTTGAATTAAAAAACGAATCAACAGACCGTGTGGATGAGCAGTTACTGAGAAAATGATAGTGAGACTAACTTCCTTATTACTTGGTAAGAAGACGGATATTATTACATAAATAATATTAATAATAAAAATAAATACACTTTCTTGTACTGTTATAATTATAATAAATATATATATAAATATATATAAAGCTATGCATACAACTTATGAATACAAAAAAACAACAAGTTTACTCCATAATAATAATAATATATTATTATAGTGGTGATTAAATATGTTACTACTTATTGAATACACAATAAATAATGCTAAGAATAATCATTATGTTAACCGAAGAAACAGGAAAAGATATTACCACTTAAAAAATATCGACTTCTACTACATACTACTATTACTACTGGTACATACCTACATCATTATCCAAAAAAATGTAACTAAAATCATTGCAACTAAAAAAAATGTAAATCTCGGGTAACATTTTACTCCTCATTACCATCAAAATATTTAAAAAAATGAAACATAGTTTGTAGATTCAAAAGTATGTACCACACAACAACAACCATCATGTAAAAAAAGCAAAGCAATTTACGAAAATAAAAATGGTCCTACTCAATTTTATCCCAAAGAAAAAAAAACAAAACAACATTTTTGTACTTCTTTGTTAGTACAATAATAAATTATTATTATTAGAACTTTAATTGCCCATATTAATGATATGTCCCTTTTAAAAAAAGCTCTACGTAAAGAAAAAGAAAAGAAATTCTACGTATCACTAATAATTATTATTATTATCCTTACATACATCCCCCTGCCTTTCTTCTCCGGTTAGTTTTGTCTTTGAAAAAACTAGCTTTGGTTTTTCTTTTTGACAAATCTGACATGAAAAATGCTTCCAATACAATGGCATCGAATAGCTTGTATAAGCAAAACTCGGAGAAATAATAGTTACTATTGTAGAAATTAAAATTTGTAGTTTTTATGTTTATTATTAGGTGATCAAGAGTATATTATTAGGTGTATGTAATTATTTGAACTACGCATAGATAGACACGGGAGAAATACGCGAGAATTTAATCAGTCAATAAAAATGAATCAATCCAATAAAAAAATTTATGGAAACTACTCGTTTCATCCGATTACAATGGTGCTATAAAAATCAACAAAAATTATATAAATATAAATGTGCAAACCAACGCTGATAAAAGTTAAGATAAATAAAATGAACTTAAATCTGAGAAAAAAAGTGTGTATTTCTTCATAATGACATTTGAAAAAAGTACCTTTATAATACCTGGTAGTGGTAGCAGTCAGTCGAATGCAGTTTAGCGTTGTTATTTTGTTCCCTTTTTTATTTTGTATCCTTTCCAGTCATGGAATTGTGAGCAGACGAAAAGAAAGCGACAAAGAAAATCACCAAACAATAAAAATGAAAGCTAATTTTATTATCAGCCAGAGGTATATACATATAATCTGTTGCATTTGAAACTTTCAATTATTGTTATCCTAATTGCATACATAGGTGATTGAGTCAATAACGAGACTTTCATTTTGTCCGTTTTCATTACACAGATTATGTTTAACGGTAAATGGATAAGAAACTATAAAGTATACATAATCACAAATCGGGAAACGTTATAAATGTGTAGAAACAACACGAAAATTAAAAAAAAAACTTTGTACGCTCACGCCGTATAGAATGGGATTCGCCGAAGTAAACATAAAAATAACTACGTATAAATATTATAATAATTATTCTGCAACGATGACGGAAATGGGAACGAAAATCATATGAAAAGTTGATTGTTTTTCTTTTCTTTTCTTATAGAGTATATATATAGCTTATTAATAATAGAGAAAAAATGGCAATATTGTAATAAGAACATGTACGAGCAAGTAATACATTCATAATGAATGATATTGTTGAAGAAGAGCTACATACCTTCGTTTGTCATCAATATATATATATAATCAATTAGAACCTTCTTTTTACAAGGTTCTCTCTCCTTTTTTACCCTGAACAATGACCTTTTTATTCCCAACTGTACACTATTTCCAGACAAAAAATATATGAACATGCAACAAAAAACGATTTTCCCTTTATAAAGTAAACTAATATTGAATGTACTGCAGATAAAAAAAAACTATCATCATGTGTCCCATACTTTATCATCATCATCCCCACCACCTACGCACACTTTTCTTTCTCTTTGACAGAAAAAGAAAACAAAAAAATAAACTTTTACCAAACCAAATTAAATCTCAATTACTGTTATCGTATATCATTTTTTTGCAAGATAAATAATTATTTAATATTGAACGTTTTTATCTTCTCACGTGACCGACGACGACACGACGATCACCATCGCCATCATCATCTTCTTCGACTTTATAAATAAAATGTAATTTATCTAAACAGAATAATCATCGTCGCCCGCATTGCAAATTGTAATAATAATAATATAAACACAAAAAAATATTTACTATGAAAAAAATGATGTTTGGTGGTGATGATGACGAGCGGCAACAATAAATGAATAAAAAAACAATGTTAATCGCATTCAATTTATTACTACTACTATCAATTATTATATTACGATCAATTTCTTATTGTTGTACAAGGAGAAAAATGGATTATTATTATTACACACGACATATATGTATGTAATTAGTTATATATGAATTATTATTATTGATTGTTATGATGAATTCTTACAACAATGTATAATAATCTTATATATAATATAAAGTAATAATAAAATATACAATTAAACATAATATACAATATACTACTGCGATGATGATGGTACTATTATTATTATACTCTGCATATAAATAAAATATTATAAATGAAATCAACAATACAACAAGTTTTAACAGAAACAGAAAAAAACGGTAACGTGAAATCATGTAAAAAAACAATGATAATGAAGATGACATTCATTATTGTTATTATTACTACTATTATTATTATTAAAAATTATGATTATGTAATTAAAATCGTAATTATAATAATATTATTATTATTACTACTACTATATGCATATGATTATGATTACTATTGTATAAAAAATATAATGAATGAAATATAAAAATTCCACAACATGAAAGATTCAAACAAACAAGATGGAATCATGAGAAATAAAAATGACAAATAACCAGAAAAAATTTGACGTTTTACAAAATCGGTGATTTGCATTCTTTCTCTTCTCATCAGCATAATTATAAAGCTTTTCATTTTTTTGGTTGAGACTCATTATTCTTTTTGTCGCCGCTGCTGCTGTTGGTAGTGGTAGCCACAACGGGCTTTTTTGATGATGATGAAACCGTTTTTTCCGTGACTTCCTTGCTGGCACTCGTGGCTGCTGCTGTTCCCCCTCCTGTTTTACTTGTGTTCTGCTCCTTTTCTTTTTTCCCTTTGTTGTCCTCCTTATTTTTCTTGTCTAGCTTTTTCTCGCTACTTCCTGTTTCCTTTTCCGTTGTTACCACTATTGTGGTAGGGGGGAATTCCTTTTTCTTGTTGTCCTTTTTGGTCTTTTCCTCGCCTTTTCCTTCAGGTTTGGCTGATTTTTCTTTAGAAGCATCCACCACCGTCTTGGATTCGACTCCAGTAGCAGCAATGTCCTTTCCTTTTTGCTCGTTCTTATCTTTCTTTTTCTTGGTGGCATCCTCTCCTGCTGTTTTACTAGTGGAAGCCTCCCCTTGCTTCTTTGGAGGGAGTAGTGCCGTTGTAGGCTTGTCATTACCAACATCTCCCGCACCATTCCCACCGTTTTCCTCGTCACTTTCTGCTGACGGTACTTTTTTGGAACGACCAAAGAAACGGGTGAAAGCAAGTGCAATGCGAGCTCCTAAACCCAATGACTGAATACGTAGGTCTTCAAGAGAAATGTCTATTTGAATTTGGGAGGCTCTTCGATACGTCGATCCAGCTGCTGGATTTATACCTCCAGCTGAAGACAAAGTGGCTCCAGAGAGAACATCGGAATGCTGAAGACTTTCAGTGTCGGATTTGAGCTCCGTACGAATTTTATCCAATGCTGGAATATACGAAATAAATCAGATATTGCAGAAGAACAGCGTGAAAAATTGCTGTAGTACCTTTTTTCAAATCCATTTCATCCAATTCCTGATTTTGTATAGCTTTAAGACGTTTTCGAAACTTGCGCATGATTTTCCTCCTAATATAATCCCCCTCGATTTCTTGCTTGGTACGAGGAATACGAAATTTGAAGCAGCAGCATAACAATATAACTATCAAAATCAATTACATAGTAAAGATCAACGTTTATTAAGACCGTACAATTTAATTTTAGATTTTAAAATTTCATTTTACATGACTTACTGCAACTAAGCGCAGCCCCAATCGACAAAAAAATAACATGCCACATTCGCATTCCATACCATACGGTTTCCTCCAGCCACTCATTTTGCTCTTCTTCATTGGGTCCTGTTCCAGGCTCCAGGTAGCACCCCTTCAATTACAACAATGGTATAATTTATCGATTTTTAAAAATCTTTTAACAGAGCAAATGCTTTCGATAGTTTATTACTTAAAAATGATACAGTGTACGTTTCTACGTTATATCCCAAATAAAAGTGTGCGTGTCTCACTTTACCCCACTTTCTTTACTTTCCACAGCACTTGGCTCTTCCCCACGCATTTCTTAACAATCCTCTCACTCCAACTGACTATAAATTCATTTTGGACACCAGTATAAACCGAATTTCGTTACTGATAGCAGGTATAATAACAAGGATGCAATTAAGGTAAGTATGGTAGAAAATTTGTGAAGTGTGCGAATACGAACAATAGATTGGAATTGCATTACAGACAACTCATTGTCTAATAACGCTCATACAGTCTTTAAAGAATACTCACACTTTGCCAATATCTCTACTACTAAATCTCAATAAAAATATCTAGCAAAACTATATAGTGCATTTTATTGTGTGACTTACCTGTTCCGTGCCATTAGAGCATTCCTTATTTTCAAACATGACAGCAGCTGCCACTGATTCTTCTATTCCACTGCAATAAAATAGATAACCCTGGGAGCACTTTTGCTAATGGAATATTGCCTTCTCTATCTATATCTATTGATAGTCTTTTTCGTCTTTTACGAGGAAAGGAGCACCGGATGCTAACAGCAATTAATGTCGTTTTACCGTCACTCTGATGATGCTGCACTACTTTTGCACTATCATCAGATCAGACCAAAAGAAGTGAACGAAAGAGCAGCTAAAGGCAGCAACATGTCATTGTTTTGATTTATGATTTTATTGCTAACTGACAGCTCAAATCCTTTCTTTGGATTCTTCTTCAAATAATCCTTTTTCTCCAATTAAACATTTTCATTATTAATAGAGAAGATGGTAGTTTTTGATATATTTCAAGTTACAAGTAACTCCATTGCACACAAAAATATATACAACTTTGCTGCTGAAAATGAAAAAAGTCACAATTCTCTCTTCCAACGTATAATCCAACAATGAGACCTCAGCAGCGAATGAAATGAATCCAGAAAACTTTCACTTTTTTCTCCAGGAAGCAGCTATTTGCAAAATAACTGCTTCCTCAAAATATAGGCCACACATTCTCATTCTACGAAGAACGTTTGCATGCAATTAGCAGCAGAATTGTACATGGGTACCTAAAAAGTGGAGAAAAATATAATCACATATTGAATATTTAGCACACCGAGAAAGACTGATTGATGATGATACTACTGATGTTAATCTAAAGAACACACTATACGGAATCGGAATAGCCGTCCACCCAAACATAATCTACCAGAAACCTGACCAATCTGTATCATCTTTTTTTATCATGCATGAAAGACATCATAAAAGTTGTATTATTATGCGTTGACTTACCTTTAAACATACTGATCAAATAAACTCTTGTATACATACATACATAATAATAATAATAATAATAATATTGCGATGAGTATTGCAACAACCAGTTACAATCATAAATTCATCCGCTCTTCTTCTTTGTATGTGTGTGTGTTTAAGTTGGGAATTTTATGACATGCTATGTAGGTACGTATACGGTATATAATATGCACATATATGTATATAAATGCTTTTCACTTTTTTTCCTTCTTTCACCTACATTTTCCCTATTCAACCCACCTTTTCATTTCATCTTCTTTTCAACGCAGCAAAAGCTAACAGCCACAGCATTCTGCATGGCAGCCAACCAATAAATGTAGCAATATAATGTACAGTGATGATGATGAAGATAAATGCGAAAATATGTTTGCTTCTTGTAGAACCATATAGCTTGATGCAAGTACAACATCCATGTATGGTTATAGTTTTGCCTACAGCGCACTATATAGGTAAGTAATGCGGTGTGGTAAATTTGTGGCGATTCCAGTTTCAGATCAAGTGACTGATATGACTGAGATGTGAAAGGATGAAAGGCAACAAAAAAAGAGAAAGTAAAATGTAGTAAATGCAGGGCAATATCTTTTTTTCGACTCCACCCAACAACGCTTTTCCAGGTGTACACAGAATAAATATAATATGCTGATGGTGGTAGGTAAAATTTTGCTTTTGATGATAATTATTATGAGCCTCTTTTTTATACTGAGCTGTCAGTCTGTGCGTCTATTATATTAACAAGGATTATTATTCCGCTTTATTGTTATTATTACAACAACCAGCCCGTGTATATTTTAGGTACTAATAATAGTAAACGTACGTGTATACATACAACAACAAACATTCACACAAAATATCAACCATGAAAAATGATATGAGACCAGGAACACGACTTTATATGTATATAAAAGGTACAAGATTGCATACATAACAAATATAATGTGGTTAGTGAGGAGCAAAAAAAAGAAAGCACAAGAAGAGACTACGAAACACTGCTACCGTGTTAAAATAATCATCATTAAAGTGATACTACATAAATTATAATGAGTTACACGATCACCACATTATTAGGTATTACACATATGACAGGAATGGGTTAATTAGATTTTTTCCTGTTTCCTTTTGTATAAATATTTTTGTTAGGGTAAGTAAGAAGGATTATCAATTCCACCGCCGCCAAGATTGCCTGCAGTTTGTGCAGTTCCAGTACTATTTGCTGGAGGAAGCCCGTCATCCGAACTGTTGTAGTGATGATGAATGGGAGAATTGGTGCCTCCAATGGTGGCAGTGATATGTCCAGAATGTGCGTGAGACGCTCCCGTTGGATCCTCTGTGAACTGCTGTTGGTATGGCGTGTTGGCATAAATATTTGAGTGTGTGTAATAGTCATAAGATGTGGGTGAAGTGGAACCCATTGACGAGCCATTTGCGTACAATGGCGCTGGATACATTATTCCTCCACCAACTCCACCCTTTTTGGTACTGTTTAGGCTGCACAGCGTGTCCAGGTAGGTGAGCTCGCCGATAAATAGGTAGACTACCCACAGGGTGTACATGCGGTAAATCAGATGAATGAGAAGATCGAAAACTACCAGGGCGAAGGACACTTGGAAGCACAGGATCAGAATTAAAATGACCAGAGACACCGAGGTTATCACGGCTTGGATGTAGAACCACCATTTACATCGCTTTATGCTGTACTATATGCAACGAAATTGAAAAAAAAACAAAGTTGTAAAAAATCAAAAAGAAAATGCATACAATTAGCTACATTTTTTTCTTTTTAGCCATTGTTCTTTGCCTACGTTTCGTGCTCCAGTGTAGAGCAACGCTGATATTCCCACATTTGTCGCGAGAAAAACAGTGAGAATTGTCCATATCCCGGTTGTGACGTATGGCGCGTTGGTGTTTGCCACGCCTGTTCCCACACAATACAAGAAAACAACGTGTAAAAATAAAGGTGCAAGACAGGGTTTTTTACTTTTAGTTAAACGGTAAGTTTGGGTTAGTCACGGAAATTTGCAACAGGAAGCTCATCGTCTTCACAACTTGAGTCGTTGTTGACATCAGCATCTTCTTTTGCAAGAAGAGCTTGAGCTTTAGCAATTGGCTGAACCACATTCTTGTTTTTACCGTATTGTGCGTCGATGTTGAAGGTAAGATCCGAAATGAAGATGATTAACACGATCAATGCCACAATCTGAAAGACGCAAAGCTCTTTAATATAATATAAAATTTAACAATGCTACGTTTGTGGTTATAAAAGGAAAAAAATGTGCAACCTCTTACAATGTCAACTGCGGCAACAATCTTTGCTCCAGTTCTCAAATTTATGCAGCAACACGGATTTAAAAGCGCCATTTTATCCTAAATTCAAACTTACAAATTACGAATAATGTACACCAAAAAACGCCACTCCACACAACACTCTGAATCCCTTTTTTAAAGCATGACCTATTCTGCACCCTTCACACTTGTACAAAGTTTATTGTTCCCAAAAAATGTACAAATTTGTGGAAAGTGAAAAAAAACTCTAGTCACATTTAGAAAAGGCACAGTGATGAAATTCCTTTTCTTTTGGGGGAGTTACATAGCCACAAGCGCTTTTTTCTGCCGTAGTATTATTAGGGCAGCCTCAATGGCGGCGGTGGAGGATAATGGTGATGCACTCCACACTTCACTGTAGAACAACTAACTCTAATGAGAAAAGCATCATCATCATGAAAAATTACCTATGCTGACGACGACCATTCTCCTATGCACGACATTATTATAATATTATTAGGTGTTACACTGACCAAAAGTAGTGGTCAAAATGCGACAATGTGCAATGCACCAAGAAATGGAAATATTGGATTTACGATTATGGTGCTGCTGGGTTAATGGGCAATAGAAGAGGTAACCTCAGTCAGTACTAAATACTTAGCAAACACAAAACAGTCAATGTTCGATAATATGTACATATTTGCTGGTTGGTTGACTCAACGTTACCATTTCAATTAAAATTATACAATAGTGTTGCCTTTTAAACATAAAAGTATGCATATTACTACTACCAACAAACTTGCAATCTGCTTGTTGGGCAAGACGCAAGATCCTCACCTTTAGGTTGTACGACAAGGCAACACTATTGCTGTTTTGTCGTTGTTGCTGCTGCTGCTGGTGCTGTGGATAGATAGATAGTAAAAGTGAATGGGAACAACAGTCGCCAGTTTTGGTTCGATTTCCATATATGAATTTGATCTGTGGTGTAGCTGAGATGACGATGATCTTCTTGTCTCCTTTTTTTCTTACTGCTGTGTAAGTGCTCAAGCTGCTTGAGTCGTTGCCGTTGTTGTCGTTTTTGTAATGTGATGTCGCAAAAACTACAAACATATCTTTTTTTTGCTTACACAGAGTTGAAGCAAAAACGCAACAATATTAACAATCATGTCAAAAAGAAATGACTATATGTGTGTGATGATGATAATGATGATAATATAATAGACATGGATAATAGTTTTAACAGGTAATATTTATTTGCTGCATTGGATACACAGATCGTTATATTATATGTGGTTATATAAACATGTACATGACGATGATTACTACAACGATGTGGTGTAGGATGTCTTTAGATGGTATATGAACTTTTTTTTTAAAGTAAGTAAAATGAGAAAAAAATACAAGAATATGCATTAGTTTGGTCAATTATTATCAGATGAGAACATCTTGCTTGAAAATTTTGCTTAAAAAAATTCATTGAAATGATAAATGCTTCTTGAGAAAATATATACTTACATATATAAATAAATAATATTTAATAATTTGGAATTTGCGACTACGGCGCAAATTTTGCTCTGGGAAATTATCATTATGCTCATCTCAAAATCTCAAACTCATCCATTCCCAGTGTTTATAAATGCGTCTTCTCTGGACTTGCTACTTGGCTACGCTATTACAACGTCTCTTCCATATCACCAATTTCTTATTAGTCTTGTATCACGATAAATTAGCTGTTAACCTTCTTCAGGTTATGGTTTCATGGAGTGAATTTTAGAATGAACTTTTGTGAAAATAAAGTGCTAATTTGAACTAATTGATTTTAAAATTCCAAGGAATATGCATAATGCATACGTTCTAACAACTACACAGCTCTCTTTTCGTATTCTCCTCTGCTACACTATGTTGCATGTGATGTGAATAATATGCTTGTTTGCTTGGAATTTCGCAAACATTTTGGAATAAAGAAAAAAAAAGTATTTTGGGATAAAATATTAGACATGTTCATTTCATAATAATATTATGCATTTGGCAGTTATTACTTTTTACACAGTGTTGGATAAATGGGCAAGCAAACATGTCACTTGTAACCAAGTTTTTGCACTTAAACAATAAGGAACTAGGAAGTGGCCAGAGGGAATACAATACACATGGTAGCTTTTATGCATTATATGTCGCCGATGCATTATCATTCAGCATCTTCAGTCCAACTCACTCACGACGACAATAAATATCATGAAATTATTTATTTTTGCGCATCTGCCCACGCACGGAGCTTAATAAGAAACTAAAAGTAAACTGTTAAAGGAATAAACAGCATGAATGTATGCACACATGATGATGGTAGTAGCCCACATCACTCCACACACAAATGTGTACAAACCCTATAATAATAATCGTCTCATGAGGGCACCTACTTATTATTATCATCATCATCATCATTAGAACGGCCTCTTTTTCTATTGAATTGTCATTCGGAATTGATGAAATTCTTAAACTGCGCATCAATGGGTTTATTTGATTTTAAATTGCAGATAGGAGTAAGTGTTGCATTCCATCGTGACAAACCATTATAATGTATAACCGCCTTGATTTGAACAAATTTGTATTTTATGGGTGGATAATATAGTACGTATTCATTTATTGTATTTCTTTCTCACAATTTCTACAGACAGTCATCATTTTTGTTGACAATTTCATTTTTGATTCTTCTCCAACATCAAGTTTCAATACAGTTATTGATAATAATTATTATAACGATACACAATACTTTCTTACTTTCCTTTTTTAATATAATTACATAACATATTACTTTTAAAACATTGTTTTAATATTTTATATGCTTTCTCACATTTTATTATTTAGGGCTTCTTTTTTCTTTCCTTTTTTAATATAAAGTTTTCCTATTTTTTATTATTTCATCACACATATTATGACTTATATATCGACTCACATTTTGACTTCTGACAGGAAATGAAATAACGTGTAATGTTGTAGTAGCAGAGCATCCTCTAAAATTATATACCTAGTTAGGTTGGTAGGTATAGACTCTAGTATATACTTGTTATGCTCGATTTTACATACCTTCCTAACTGTAACGGCTAGTAAACACAACCTACAATTAAGTGACCTTCTTCATCTTCTCTGTTTTGTTGTGTGACAATCAAAATGATAACAATAATGTTTCTTTCCTGTTTATCCGTAAAAGGTAGCAGACACGCTGAGCGTGTATGCTAGTTTTAAGTGACAGGGTCACTCTAAACACCTAAATTTTTATGGGAATTGTATCGAGCACTGCTTGGTAAAACACAAGGGCACTACCTACTTAAATGTTATGATGAATGATGAAGTTTTTATCCTAAAATACTCTAGAGATATACCTATACACAGTACAATATATAATATGCATATATAATCTTTACAATTACAAGTAATCTAGGATTATATACTCGTTTGCACTTTTATGCTCATCTAGGCAAATACCAACTACTACTCTCAAACATGAGGGTCGCAAAACATTTGCTGCTGTTTTTACTACCTGCAAAGCTATAATATAATTACATCCCTTGTTGACTTAAAATACATTACACATTTCAGTATTCATAATAACAATAATATGTAATGTTAGTAGGCAAGTATATTTTTTAAAAAAAGTTTTCTGTCTTCCAGAAAAAAATCAATGAAAAAAAATCTGTCCCCTCTTCTACTTGTTCTCATTCCCATCCCCATTTTAACAACATACTTTAAGATATCAGTGAGAAGTCGAGGAATGATTTTAAAAAAAAAATCTTTCTACGTACCTTTATGACTTTTTGATTACTAAATAGGAATGATCATTTAAAACTTTTTTTTGGCATTCGTCTTTCTTACCTTGTCTGTTATGACAAACACATGTTCACATTCATTCACTCGTTGTAACTTTAAAGTTTGAATCTTAAAGTGAATTTTAATATTATTAGTAGGTATTCTTGTTATTATGTGTACAAGTATATTTTGAAAAATTTGTTGATGTTAGTAAGTACTGAATGCGGTGAACGTGTGAAGCAATAACAACAATAATTGACTGTCGTTACTTAATGCTACAATAAGTACTCAGTATTGTACTTACAAATTCTACATGCTAGTCTACTAATTGTTTTAAAAACTCTCACAGTGTCCATAAAAAGCTGCGGAAGAAAAGATGTTACCGGTTTGTTTGTGCATATTATCATTTGTATTTAAAAGACAAAGCATATTTGATTCCCATCATGGTACTGGAGAGAAGCCATGATTGCACATGTTGTTTTTTTTACAATAACTGCTATATATTTGAGTGGCTGACTAGCATTGTTTTTTTACTTAAAATGAGCTTAGTGCGACAACAGCAATATTTTTTTTCATGCATGCATTTTGTTAGTTTTTTGTAGCTTTTAGACTTTAGACGTGCGCAAAACTATGAGTACAGGACGAATATTGTTTCCGTTCCGCTTGTATTAAGCCATATATGTATGTATATAAATTTTTAGCAAGGCAGCGTATCATAATTTTTGTTTTAAATGTAATTGTTTTACATAGAACAACGATGTGGACTTACTTATTTTTTTGTTGCATATTTGCTTTAATTGCACAAGACATGAACTGAAAATGTTGAAAGTAAAATGATAAAAATAATACTTATTCATGCAGGCAAATTATATGTAGTCAATTAAAATATAAAGCGCAAAATAAAAAATAAAATAACATGAAAACAAAATTTTAATACATAATAATTGTTTTTTTTTAGCTAATACGTATTTTAATCGAAACAACGGTTTTCTAATGACTTAATATACTGATGACGGAAGAGGTGCTATATATCATTTTAATATCACAAAACAAGTGAAATTACATTAAGAATGTTGGGATATTAATAGAATTACGACAATAATCATACAAGAAAAATATTCATGTCACTAAAATTACTTTTCTACGATAATAATGATAATAATTCTTTATTATTTCGCCGTAACATTCAATTTCATTCAACGTTTACGCCCGTCTACTTGTCCGGCGTCCGGTCTTTGAAATCTGGAACTGCATCTTTAATGTTTTTATGATATTGATTTTATTACTATTGTAGCAGTCAGTCATACTTTGGAAATAATAAATAAATCCGAACTTCATCTTATTCAAAAGCAAAATAATAATAATTACGATCATAAGAAATTAACTAGAGATAATACAGAAAAGATTTATGTCTACAAGTAGTATGACTTAATTTATCAGTTAACGGCGAAAAAAGCAGCCTCTTATACAAACAAGATTACCTGTAATCCATTTCATAAATGTAAAGCATAATATTCATGCATTTACGTACTTGCTATTTTTTTTTACAAAGTCAGTTAATCATCATCATCAATATACTATTTACATTTTATATACTACTTGCCTTATCGTATGCTTTGATATTTAAATTAACAGGCGAAACTTAACTAACAAAATTATAAGTAAATTGATTACGCTTAGCATTGAATTGTTTTTAATTACAGCAAAAACAACGCCTACAATGGCTGTACAGACCATATGAACAATTTCATAGAAATTTATTAACAGCGTAGGCCAATTATAAAAAGAAATATTTAATAATTTTAATCTGCACAGCCATTTTAAAATTCAAATGCGGGGAATATTTTTTTTAGAATTTTGCAAACGCTAATTTCAAGCAGATAATAAACCGATGAAAATCAAATAAGAATTACATAATGTCAAAAAATATATACTATATAGATGGGAGGCAATTTTACAAATACAGCGAGACGACGATAAATTTCAATGATCACGGGAAACCTAAATGAAATGATTGTTTTTGAAAATCCAATCCAATAATAAAAATGGTTTGGTCAAGCATATATAGTACAAGGGCTACTTCCGTCTCATGCAGTTTTACATGTGTTTTTAACGTCCTCAACCGCTATCAGCTGAACTATCAGGACCACTGGAAACTTGAGGTGCGGCATTGGGAGCAGTTGTAGAAGTATCATGATGCTCGCTACCACCACTTCCACCCGGGGGGAAAATTGAAACTAAAAAATAAATGTGCAATAATAATAAAGAAAATAATTAAAATTCAGTAAACAACAGCAAAAATAGCAAAATTAAAAAAAGTAAAAAAGTATCAATTAAAACATTTTTTTCTAATTATAAAAACCGAAATTATAAATAAACCAACATTTTTTTTTGCTTTAAAAAATAAACAAAAACAACAAGAGATGCTACCGTAAAAAATCAAATTAAAACTTTTGTACGTCAGTAGTAATGGGTGAAAGTCCACTTTTGAAAGAGTGTCTGGTTTTTTAGTGCTTACTTATTATGCGCAAATGTGCGTAACGAAGATATATCATAATGAAAAAATACAAAATAATAGAGAAGCTAGCTTACAAAACGATAAAACTGTTTGCCTAAATAAGTATGTCTTAAATACTTTATATTCCTTACAACAACTTTATAAGCAGAAAACTTACTAATTGTAATTTTACCATAATAATCAAGATTTTCTTGTCTTACTTAAGTATCAACATCAACAGACTGACAATGAGATCATGCTGGAAAGCTGATTGCTGGAATGGCAGAAACTTTTGAAAAAAAATTCTTACATAAATATGCTTTCGGATAAATCGTTTCTAACACTTACCCGTTCATCTAGTTATAATATATACTATATATACATACAATATCGTAAGTATAAAGCCTTACATGCTTTCACCGTTTTCTAATGATACGACTATACTTAAATTAGTCTTAATAACCATTTTAACTATTTTGATATAATATCTATTTATTATTATTGTATGACACATTTTGGGGGTTTCTGTCGTTTTTGACCTGACAGTATGTATTGTATTATCATCATACCTAACCTTATATGTACATATATCTGAAATTCCGCGTTTCCTTACTAGCAGGCCTTATTTCTTAAGGCTTATTCTTAGTTCATTAATTAACAGCACTGCAATATAACATTTCGCCATTCCATGTAGTGTATTTACTTGTCTAGAAAATATTTAATACTGTAATGGAATGATGTGTATTTTTGGTGTTTTATCCAAGCTATACATACTTTAATAACTTATAAATATAGGTATACAAGCTATACTCTATTGTATCAACTAAACTAAAATGACAGGTAAATAGATCAAGATGACAAGATGATGACATATTATTACTTTTACTTCAAATAATGTAATTTTTAACCCTCGCATTCAATATAGTAAGCTACATAAGGGCAAAACTATTATTTTCTGATTCTTTCCCCCATATTAGTTCCCAAAAGAGTCAACTCGCCATTTCTTTTTATAAAATTCAAAACTCAACAGGATATACGCGATATTTTAGACAAAAATTATGAATTATTCATTTCATGGCAAAGTCACGATCTTTTTGTAAAAAAATTGTGCCAATAGGCTTTAAAATGGAATGCACGTAATTATTTTTTTGAGAACGTGATAAAACGACGAAAACTCGTCAAGATGATTCATTTGTTCAAAAACACCCAACACCTAACACACCCCCGCAAAAAAGTAGAATCGGTCTGCAAAACATTTTAGGAATGGAAAATTATTCGTATAACATACAGTATATCAATGGGAAAGAGAAGAGGGGACAGATACAAAGATACGAGTAAACTACGACAATAAAAGTAGATACTACATACATACGTACGTAAAGATTACGTCACCACATATTGACATTGACAATGAGAGGAAAGATAAAAAAACAGCAAACAAAAGAGTAGTAGTAGTAGTAGTGGTTTCAATTATTCGGAAATTTTTTAAGCGTCAATGCATTATAGATAGCCCAATCTAATACATTACATGATAAAGCTGATATTCGACTCTTCTTTTGATGCAAAATAATGCCTATCTATAGCATATATTTTTTTACTTTGCGTTCCAGGAAAGAGTTTTGCAGGTAAATGTTAATATTTTTTTACTACCATGTTTCAAGCGAAGCTGTAGTCTTCAGTTTCATTATTTTCATATTTTTGTTTAAATTAAATAGTAAACCGAAATGTGTATACTGTACGTTTGAAATTTTTTGGTTTTGCGCTTTGCTTATAATGATGCACTATATCTTTTTTTATAATAATCAGTCGAATGAAAGCTGTTTATATCGCCAAATATTTTTTTGTCACATGAAAGGTATTGTTCAGAATTTGCGTATAGTAATTTTGTTTTGTATAAAGCAGAAAGAATATAACCAAATATATTATAGCATGTAATTTTTATACGGGTACAAGCTTGCAGCCTTATAGACAGTTATAGGACTCTGATTTAATATTTTGATACATTGTAAAAATACTGTCGTTTGAGGTTATATTTTTTCTCTCCTTTTGTATAGCCGATAGATAATTAAATTTCCTGGGAACACATTTGGATTTTCGCTTTTTTGATTGCCATCTTAAATATTGTAATTTAATGTTAGTTTATGTACTCGTAATTTAAATGCTTTCTTCAGCTACATACTTTTTTTCCTTGCTGCTACCCTGACCATATATATCTTACTCATTTTGTATGTGTGTGTTCCATTTTCTACTACATTTTACTACCAGTCCTTCTAAATCCTTCCTTGTCCTATTTAACAACGGAAAACCATGCGTTTTTAAATATTAAATTTAGGTTTGTGGTTACCGGTTGAACTTGCACTGGTTTCTTTTCTGAATGTACAAAAGCATTTACGATAAAAAGGTGTAATTTTAGGTATATGCATGCTTCTCTTGCTATGCTGATATTCTTTTTAAACACTAGCTACACATTTTGTCATACGTTGCTCCATTCTGATATTATGGGTTTTCAAATTAAAAGTAGTCTTAATTTTTTTCTGATTGATAATTTCCAAAGATATGGCTTGATTTTTTGGTGTAAAGGGCTATTTATCGTGAAATTTATGGTAAAAAATAGAAATGACACACTGCATAATTATTATTATTCTCGTTTGTATATATGTAGTAGTTATATATGCTTTCCCAAAAAACTCCAATTGAAGAATCCCATGCAAAAGGGGCAGTTAACGTAGNTCTTGCTAGTGATTCTTCAATTATTACATAGATTCCAAAAAAGCGTACACGGTAAATACATTTAAAGCTTCACATTTTTGGTTTGGTTTCGTTTCTGGTTTAAAAAGTGGTTTGTTGCATGATAATAAAATCAATTTTGGAAAAAAGTTTCTCTTGTTGTGTGTGAAAGATCCTGTTTTTTGGTTGTTGCTGTCCACAAAAAATTATCTCATCTCTCTACCGTTTGTTTGTAGTAGTACGTCGTACCTATATCCCTACATATTTACATACTTATAATGGAATTTTTCCCATAACTCTTAATTTTTTGTACGTCACGTTGTTCATTTTTTATACTGATACATACTCTGATTACGACAGTTATAGTATATTATTAGTTTTTTATTCCAGTTTATAATAGTTTATCATGAATGAATAGAGATAGAGACCGCTTTGCTTTCTTTCTTTCTTTGGAACTTTTGAAGGGCATGTCTGGGATAAAGCTCTGGGTTGTCGACACAATGATTACCTATGCATAGTATTAATTATGTATGCCTGCAGGTGGACCTGCATCATCATCATCACCACCACCATATCATATAATTACGCAGTATAAATTTTGATTATCAATGGTATTGTATTGCATGCGTTTTGTATAATTACCTGTGTATATTTGTGTATACGACTGTCCTGTGTGTAACTCTGCCACGTAGAGAAAATAGAGCGTGATTGTGTTTTTTTTCGTGATGATGATGATGATGTGATTAAATTAAGTACTTGCTAAAGCTTTCTACGAGCGTTAATTAGTACTATCTCATCTCTGCAGCTAATACTGACTCAGCGTTTCTCTCTCTTTGTGTAAATATTCCAGCTAGTTTAGTAAAGCACCACCTAGTAATATTATTGTTGTAACATTTATATAGTAAATATCCTGGTTAATTACTTGTATTGTAATGTATTGTATGCTATTCTTGCACATTCTCAATATTTCTTTTATATATTCATATAAGTACCACCTGCTTATTTTTTAGTAAATATATTTATGCTACAAACACTACGCTCATCATTTTTCAGATTTAATATGCTGTTGTCAACTATTTTTTTTCATTTTTACTACTTTGTTTTGTTCTGTTATACTTTTCTTGACACAAATGCCCGTATTTTTCTGTTTGTAACGTAAAAAACATTTTTTTTTGCTTGCGTTAGCCTTAATATGTTTAACGCTTGTTTAAAAATTTGCTTCCTCTTGTTGTACGTAGTAGCAATCTACTTGTGATTAAATATTTATGTAACCTTTTTTGATCAATTGAACGATAAGGCAAAAACGCCCGTTTAACTTTGTTATTTTGCTGTAAAAACGTAATTTTTTATGGTAGAAAGGATATAAACCCCAGCAAGTTTGCAAAAAATTGGTTTGGTTTGGTACAAAGTTGATGATAATCTGACTGCGGTAAATATTTTGTATAGGTATAGGTATAGGTAGGTAGAGAGATAGACATAATATTTAGTTTTCGATTTTTGGCATCACAAACACTGATCACTTTAAGAGTACGTAGAAAACAATTACTCGTTTTAACTTATAGTTACAAAATAGCTAAAATACATACATTTTGATACAAATATATATATGCACGCGTATACAGCATCTACTATGATGATGATGATTAGCTCTAAAATAGTTTTTTGGGTACTAAACGCTTTGGTGCTGAACTAGCTATATATGATGACTAGAAGTGACTAGAGGACAGTTGCTCTAAGCGCTTGTTATATTTATACACACATAGTTTACACACACTGACGATACGGTAACGGTAACACGTGAATCATAAAATTGTGATTAATTTACACGAAGGAACGAACACCGAGTGAAAGAGTATGACACCTGCTGACGAACGAACGACGCTGACAACAACTCATTAATCACACGTTACTATATACCCTTAATATTTCCTTTTTCTTTAAAATAAACATCTTTCACGTGCTAATATGAGCATGCTAGCCTGACAGAAATCACGACGATATTTATATAGTAATTAAGTATATATCTGACCGACACACAAACAATATGACATTGATATTAGATCAGATTTGAACATATATACAACTTATAAAGTAAAAGAATCTAACAGCAGTTAACACACATATTATAGAGTTATTAGAGATGCTACACAAGTGACACTTCATAATAGGAGGCACAGACACGTGGTTGATTGTGGTTTAGGTCCTCAGGATAAGTCAAGGGAATAAGACAGAAGCAATTTAGAAGGAGAGAAGATTAAAGATTGAGAAAAAAGTGACGGGTAAAGATGTGCATACAGTTTGAAAGCTTCGTTTTGGATTATTGGAGGGCAGAGGAAACAACTTTGTATTTAGAACAGCACCGGGCATTTAGAAAGAAAGTGAAAGAAGGAAATTTTGATTGTAGTAGCAGCAGTAAAAGTTGTTGCTGATGTAGTAGTAGTAGTAGTAGAAATAGTAGTGTCGTGTTGAGTTGGAGAGTTCATCATCATCCTCAGATCACATCTTCATCAGAGAAATTACAAAGCTAGTAGTAGAAGTAGTTCAGTAGTAGTAGTATGATCATCATCTCTCTTTTCTGCCAATTTAGACTGTCTACGTTCAAAAACCTGTTTACATACAACTCTGTTGTTTTTGTTTGTTTGTTCATATCTGGTGCTTTTTTGCTTAAACTAATTTTTTTTACAAATTTTGGGAGAAGTGCAATAAGATTTAAGGTATGACTTAATTTTTTTAGCGGAATTTCTAACAAGTTATATAGGATTTTCTAAGTTTTGAAAATTGAAAACCTCGCTTCTAGAACAGGTCAAACTTACCGCCAATGATAATGATGAGTATCAAACCGATTATACCCAATATGATCATCATCTGAAAAAATGAAAAAAATACCCATTTTATTATTAAAATAATTTATCTCCTTGAAATTAGTATTTACACAAACGTTATAGTAGGAATAGATTTTATAGATTTTTTTTCTAAAACAATTTTCTTCAACGCTTACCTTCAAGTTCTTTAGCCAAAATTTTCGTTTTAGTTTTCCAGCCTGTTGCTCAAATTGTGAGGCGCCCTGTTGCAATGCATCTGCACATTATCATCAAACAAAGAGAAAGTTAGAAAATTTGCACTGTCAGAATTCGCAACATGCACATGCACGTGCACGTGAGCAAAAGAAAAAGTGTTTTATATAAAAATAATAATACTACATATTGAAGGAAAAATGAAATCACGAGAAAATAATATTAAAAATTGTGCAAGTTGCAAGAACGGTTAATTAAAACACACATTTTAACTAAAATAAAATTTAATAACCAAAATTCTATATAGCTATGCTATACCACACTTCCTTAGTAGGTATGTAATAATAAAATAATACTAGTGCTTGTAAAATGAGTGAAAGTTTGATTGGGATGATAGGATGAGTTGAGGGTGAAAGGCGCGATGCATTCAACCGCAAAAGTGTAATAAACCGATAATCCAACAATAAATCGAAAATTAAGGCAAAGCACATTCTCAATATTGCCCATTTACATGCACTTATTTGGCCATGTTCTAGTTTACAAGCAGAAGCAGATATTCCCGCAAACTTGCTATACTCCAAAGGGTAGGCGGATAAGGGATGTGAACTTGGAAAATTCAATAAATTTCTTGTCCATTTTAGGAAGGGATGATTAAAATATACATGGTAAACACATTATCAACAGTATCATTATAGTTGACGAGTTAAAAACATCAATATATATATAAACACTTAAATTGATAAAGACACACATATATGTAGAGAAGATCAAGAAATGAGTAACATTCAGCGATTACAAGTAGTAGCAACTTGAAATATAAACATGAATATTATTAGTAGAAATGAGAAATGAGTAAAACAGTAACCAGCTCTGTCGTCCAGTTCAGAGAGTTTTTGATCTCTCTCCAGCACCTTCTCTACATTCGTCCGCATAATGTCCACCACCTACACACAATAACAAAAAACAAGGGGAAATTCCCACAACAATCAAGTTTTGCTTTCTCCAAGAAAAATGGCCTTATCCACATAGGTAATTATTGTCGTTTGCCAACTTTTTAAAATTGATATTCTACTACTAATTTAGTACCTCCCTTAAAAATGCTGATTAGTGTTGACTTTATAAGTGAAATGATACATAAGTGGAATGTTTGAATGATTATCCCAAAAATTATGAAGAAAGCACTAACTACTTCACCACCCAAGCTAAAGTCATTGATCCAATTAAACTCTACATCAATATTTCTCGAATTTTCTACAATACAGACAACTCCCCCATGCTATGTACATGCTAACTTTCCCTAAAAGTTATTTCAATAATGCTATAAATGACAATAGAAAGTTTGTGAACCCCAACCATAAAAACGTGTGCATGCTAGTTAGATGTCTAATGTTTGAGCCTTTCATTTCCAAATCGGGTCACACTTAAATGAAATGTAAATTTAGTGGTAGACAATATACATTAACACGTGGTTTACTAAGCAGATTTTAGTGCTTTGTTAGTTTAACACACAACACAGGTCACATTATCTTTCTAAATCTCGCGTCTCGTGTTTCCATTTCTCCTCCAAGACTGATCCAACAATTACCTGCTCTATCGTCAAGTTCTGAAAGTTTTTGGTCTCTTTCTAATACTTTCTCCACATTCATGCGCATGATACCAACCACCTGTAACGTAGTATCACATTTTATTTGCATTTTTAGATTTGACTTTTTTTCAATTCCACATTTTCAAACTGAACTTTAACCGTTGCATTTATATAATTATTCTTAAAACTGAATTTATTAAGATTACTTGTTAATTCAATATCATCAAAAATTATGTAAATAAAAGTACAACCAACAACTAATCAGTATTAAATGTGCAGTGCACATTGCGAACTGCATGAAGTACGTACTTGTTAATACTTTTTATGAATCCAATGATTAATTATGATTGCAATTAAATATATTAGTAAGTTGGCGTCTACATTGTAAAAATGACTTTTAAATTTCAGCCTTCTGACTGAACGTGAGTGAGTGAACATACCTCATCAACTTGAGCCTGCGTTTGTTGCAGTCTTCTCTGGGCTGCAATTTGTTGGGGAGTCTTTGGACCTCCGGAAACACTACCTGACTCACCATCCCCAGAACTTCCAGGAGCTAAACCACCTTCGTTAGACCTGAAATTATTGTTTACAAATATTTTATCAATGTCATTAACGTCAACGCATAACACAAACACATGATCACTAACACAAAATCATTCCCCCCCACAAAGTCTGTTTTTAAATATTCAGCAACAATATTATCATTTCAATTAATTGATCCCACTTACATTATTGTAAAATGCGACGAAATTCCTTTCTTCAAAAAATCACAACAATTTCAAATTTTCTTCAACAGTAATGGAACTGATGACGATGATGATATTAAAGTATCACGTGATAGTAGTTTTTAAATTTAAATTTATTTAAGTAGCAAATTTGATTGTAAATCGCCGTTTGATATGATTTTGTAAACCGTAATTTTTCAAGTAGCTGATTGAACACTTAAATTTGTCCTCCTTCTTCAATAAAACTTTTTTTCTTACTACACAAATTCCGAAAAAAATAAATAGTTGGCTAATAATACCGTATATTTATACATGTACTGCGTTTGATTAAATTTAATATCACTTTTCCCCTTGTTTTCCTTCACAGGTGTCAACAATTGGTAGTAACAGCTGCAGCAGAGCACTATCGACTCAACAACCGTATTTGTTTACTTTGTTTACACGACCAACATAGAAAGGCGTTTCTTTTTCTATAACAAATCCCCTTTCCCTTTTTCTTCCTCAAACAAATGAACTATTGAACTGCAGCAGCCGAGTCTCCTTTCACTAGCAAACTCCTCCACCACTACCACCACCGCACCTTCACCTTTTTCTTGTAAAGTGTAAAAAATACAAATAGCTTTCTCCACACCGTTTCTTACGTCCTCCCTTTTCTCCAAATCCTTTCTGGCTAATATTATTTTTAATTTTCCAAAGTACACACACACAGAGATAGAGATGGAGAATGTCAAGAGCTTAGCTTATTTGTAAGTCTTTATTCCGACAAATGATGATGACGATCTAAAAGCTAAAACCTTCATTCATACAGCAGCATACAAAAATTATTATTAACGTGATAAACGTTAAACTTTCAACAGCAGCAGCAGTAGTAGTAGTTTAGCAATAGCGAGTGATGTACAATGTAATATTTTACTGTGTCGTATGGTGGTGGTAATACAAAAATATAAGTGTGTGTAAATGATGACTCAGTCAAGTTAGTCAAGCACAAAAAAATACTAATAATAATATGCTTGCTCACTCACATTAATAATCAGTCATCAGTCACAAAAAGAGCCAACAGATTTCAACGTTATTTGTACAGCAACCGAAAAGCATATATACGCACGTAATAACTGCTCTCTCAAATACAAGTCTTGAGTTAGTAAGTAGTTAGTAGTATTTACGTAGTAGGAGTTTTTTAGTAGTAGTAGTAACTCGTTGTAGTGCTACTTGCTTACTGCTTCAAAAAAACATTTAAAATGAATACGATATGATATATTAAAAACATCAAAGTAAATAATACTCCCGTGACTGCTATATGTTGCTGCTGTTGCTTCTCGCTCACTCACAAACAAACAACATCTCACTTTAAACAATATCGCAAATAAATATGTAATATTTTTTTGTGTATATGTGTAAACGAAACGAAATGAGAAATGATGTTAAAAGGAGTGGATAATATTCTCTTTATCTGTTTGTTGTCTATATAGGGTTTAGTCATACATACATTATTATGTATTATTATTACAATGACGATTCTCCGACACAAAAAATAGTATAACTTGATCGTGTTATTCCTAATAATGAGAAATGTGTGAGTGAACAGTGAACGTGATATATGCTGACGATAATAAAAAATTGGATGTTGGATGGTAGTAGTATTATTATATTGGTGCGAGAAGTCTCTTCTTTTTCTATTTTCTATGATCACATTTACATTACTTCACATACACAACTTCAGCACAATAGGCACACTACTACTGGTGCCATTTATTTGTATGCTTTTTGTAGAAATATAATACCTTTTTATAATACTACCACCTACCTTCAAGAAGGGGCATATTCGCATATTATGTTATCTCCAAAAGCAGAGGGCTATTATAATATTACAGACATTCAATAAATGGAGGCATTCTCCTCTGTGTCTGACTGAGCGCTTAGCGCTTGGTTTTGGTTGGATTGGATGTTGTATATATGGATATGTAGTCAATTCTTGTATAATATACGAGTAAAAATGAAACCTTACACACGTCACCCCTTTTATTTCATTCCTAGTTTCCTCCATACAACTATTATATTATGTTAAAAGGAGAATCTAGCTAGAATGGAGTGGATTCGTCGTGATAAACATGTAGTGTAGGAGGAGGAGGTGGATGGATGAGGATATTCCCTATTTGTATTTAAGCTGGTTTTGCTCTGCTCTCTTTTTTGCTGCTTTGAAACCTTTTGAGAGAGAGAACAGTGGAAGGCTTTTAGGGGATAATACTTTATTAAACTTTATGTGTATGTATATACATACATACACACATGCTTCATTTAAACATATATATGCAACACTTCATTACTACATAAAGTATTGCCAACATTCATATTGCAAAAATTCTTATAGGTATGCGTTCCACTAAACAAACCTTAACCCTTATTTTCTTTCTACTACCACAATATTAATTCTTTCTTTATTATCATCCATAAGAATGTTAGGTGTTTCTGATACGCTCTAGTACCTTTTCTGTGTTCCTTCATGCTGACTTACTTTTTTAAGTGTGAGAAGGAAAAGATCAACAGTCAGTTAAGTTTCAGCTACTGCTGCTGCTGCTTTTGAGTTTGAAGCGAGTTTCATTTTTCATTGCACGATCCATTCTTTTTCACAAGCTGTGTAATAGTAGTAGTAGTAGTAGTAACAAAGCAGTTAGTTTTTATCGCATGTTTTTTCTTTCCTTCTCTCACTCTTTCCATTACCTGAAAGGAATGACCTTTAGCAATCATGTTAACTTTGCTCTTTGGTAATTCGCATGTGCATAGATATTCTTGTAATGAACCTACCCATATACATGGTTTCATGTTTCATGGTTTGCACAATAATGTGATAATAATATTCTTGCTGTGGGGCCTTTTGCGAAAATTGTTGTGGGAGTACAAAAGAACAATTTACATTATGGCAATAATGCTGTGCTGCTGTTGATGATGACTATCGTCATCAGTCTTCTTCTTTCTCTTCGCTTCAGTTCAGCTTTCAGCTTCAATTTTATTTTCTCTTTTCTCTGGCTAATGTGTACACACACTCTCATGAAAAATGTTTGCTGTAAGGCTTTCATTTTTCAAACTTCCATGCTACTACCCACTGCTATATCTATGCTGCTTGCATGTTTTGACTAAAAATTCACAGAGTGGGAATAATATTACATTCTCTCTGGTAGAAGCTAGTATTAGCTTTGGCCTTTATAAGCAACGCAGGTGGGCTTCTTCCAGTTCACTTCAGTCAGTCAGTCAGAGTCGGCAGCAGAGACGCTGATGCTTATTTCGTTATTTCACTTTACTTTCTGCTATACTTTTTTTCGTTGGAAAAGTTTTCTAGAAAAAAAGTATTATTATTATGATAATGGCATTGGTATGAACGGCGTAACATGACATGATGGTAGAGGTGGATATGGATCATTCTATCATTATGGTATTTCGGGATGAGTGCGAGAGTTGGGTGCTGTCCCCTAACTACATAGCACTTCACTCAAATAAAATAAAAAATGGTACTCTACTACTTCCTTACCACATCAGTTCAATCTTCAGTGTTTCCTCGGAATGTCCATAAGCAACAGACATGGAAAGAAACAGACGTGCTCTGGGCTTCATTAACGTGAAAGCCCTTCCCCTCAGCTATACTCACGTAAAAGCTTGAGTAATTTATGTTGATACTAATGATGATGTCTATAGTAAGTAAAGTGCAACGGTTTGGTCCGAGATGGTCTGGTTTCTGAGTACATGAATCAATATTAGTAAAAGAAAATATATTATTATTATAGCATATTTTACTTTTACCACAGTGTAGTTACGCTACGTTAATTTTGAGAATGGCATGCACACTCAGGCTGCGGTGCTGCAAAAAACCCTAGTGGTAATACTTTTAAATTGTTGGCTACGCTTGCTATTATAGCGGTTTTGTAGGAAAAGCCGATGGAATGATGATATCGTTTTGATGAGCTTAAATTGTATGTACTATACACATGGTTGTTAATAAAATGCGGTTTGTTGGATCGTTATCAACATTTACTTACCACAAATTGAAAGTACCCCATGAGACTGTGATTTCAGAGTTTGATTGCGTAGTAAAATTGAGGAAACTTGTTGATGCTCTGAACATGCATACTACTAGGATAGGCTAACAACAGAGAATATGCGTAACGTAACATATTCTGTGGTTAACAATATTATTATTAAGTCTTACATTAAACTAATATTTTTTACTGTTTTTTTCTCTCAATTAAATACGACCTGATTGATGTCAGGCTACCAGCTAGATTTGGATGAAAAGACAGTTTGATTTAGAGAAAATCTTTCGTATGGAGATAAAATGAAGATAAATACGGTACTATTTGACAATGCAAATGTCAGCATATGCGTTCTTTTCCATCAATGCACATGCAGAAAGTAGTAAGAATCATTTTCAATTGAATTTAAAGAACTTTTGAAATGTTTTAAAAAGGTTCATATAAAGACACGGGTTTATTCGTGGCTTGTTCACGATCAGAAAGGAACAGAGTAATTGTAATGTTAAAGAATTTAATTCGTCGATGGTCCCCCTACTTGCCGGTTTAGCTTACTCGTTGTCTTCCTCATCCTCATCAGCTTCGTTACCGATCTGGAAGTACCTAAGTTCGTAACCTTCTCTGTTTGTCGAGATAACACGAAGTGTGTCTCGCAGAAGGTTCTTCTTCAAATACTTTTTGGTCAAGTATTTGAGGTACCTAAAATACAAAAATTTAAAATGTTTATTTTGAAAAAGAAAGAATTTCGGTCACACAGATATTTGTAGTTACTAGCGTAGTTCAATTACCTTTTTGAAAAAGGAATAGTAGCATTGATCACGATCTTTGAGTTTTTGTCTCCCCGTTCAATATTTAGAGCATTACCAAAATTACTTGTCTTTCCGGCAACCTTGATTCGTTCCTTTAAGAACTTCTCCTAAAATAATTCCATTAAAAAGTCATTTTAAAGACAAAGTTAGGATTACAAGTAACGAGTACATAGTATTGTATGTAACAACTAAAGATTTTTTCCAACGTACAAAATCAGCACAGTTGAAAAGTTGATCTTCGGCAGGGAGAGTACAGTCAATTACAAAGCGTGATGCAACCTTCTTTTTCTTTCCTCCAACTGAAGTATTTTTTCCTTTCAACACGGTCTTCTTGGGTGCAGGAGGGGCTTTTTTGGGGGCTGCCTTCTTGGCGGCTTTAGCCGGAGCTTCAGCTTTCGCCTTCTTAGCCTCAGTAGCCGCTGGTTTAGGTTCCGCTGCTGGCTTCTTCTCTGCTGCCTTCGCTGGAGCAGGAGCGACTTTTTTTGCTGGTTCAGCCTTTTTCGCAGGTGCCGGAGCCGGAGTCTTAGCGGCAGCCTTCGCTGCAGCGGGCGCAGGCGCTGGAGCCTTTCCGGAACCCTTGGCTGCTGCTGCGGGTGGTTTATTTTCTTTTTTGGCAGCTGCTGGAGCAGGCGCAGGTGCCTTTCCACTTCCTTTCTTTTTCTCGCCCGATGGCTGCAATTGCAGAAAACATTAATCATAAAAAACATGACCTAATCATTTGGGAAGCGTAATATGTCACTAGATATTATTTGACTACGAACTGAACGATACACTACAACGATCTACAAGATAGACGATCGCTGGATACAATACACTATGATGGTTTAATGTAGTAGTATTACAAGTGAAGTAGCTAATAGCTAATTACTCAATCAGTCATGAGTCATGTCAGCATTCAGCACAATATAATTTTAAATTGTCTGTCATCTTCGTCTTTGAATTGAAATTTTTTACATCAATCCCCACCAATGAGATACATATGAATGAATATTTACTAAAATAACATCATTTCAAAAGCAACAAAATCTGTAAAATCAATTGCATACAACAACATTCATTTCAGCTCGTAAATGTTTGATGGACAAACTCAATAGTTAACATTCTCAGTCTACGTGTAGTGTACACAACTTTATCCTTTATAAAAGTTCAAATTTGCTTGAATTTTAAAATCATTTTTAATTTTTACCATTTTAAAACTTCAACTATCTCTTAATTTTTTTCTTTCCAAGTTTTAATCCTTTCGACTAAATGTACACACCACACGTCACGCAAACAATATAATCAATCAATACACCTGTCTTAGCCAATACACGTCCGTATCTTGATTCTCTGCAACAATTCACCTATCACCAAAATATAATTTTTTCACCCACAATAATCAAACAAAATCTAATATTACTTACCGGAGCCATTTTTAATGATTAGTTTTCAATTCCGATTAAAATTCCTGGAGAAATCCCGGTGTGATCTCGCTTCCTCAAAAAAGCACCCCATTCACACTTTCAATTCAGTTCAACAACTCTGGACCAAGTGCACGGCAAAGGTAAATGAAAATTTAGCGCTTCAAACCTGTCTCTCTTTCGCACATATCCCAAAGGTGGCAGCACAAGCACTTTGGTTGCATCTTGAAACAAAGGCTTGTTTGGCAAATGACAAAGTATGGAGAAAAGTTTAAAATAATCCCAATTCTTTCACTTGTCTTAACATGCCCTTAAAAAATCTGTAAAAGTGCGCGCTTGAAACTTTAAATCTTGACTCAGTTTGTTTACAAAAATTGAGAAGAAGAAGAAGAAAAAGGGGTAGAGCCCAGCATAGCAGCAAAAAGTAACTCAACAAACTCAACAATCAAATTATGTGAGCACTCTTTATAATACGTGATAATTTTTTCTCCAACAATACTAATTATTGTAAAACACCATTTTGTTGTTCACACTGCTACACGTGTCGTTGTTTTTACACTAATTATTCAGTTTGGCTTATTTACTAGTTTAACGATTTTTTTTCTACACCGGTGGATGTTCCATAGGATAATGAAAATCCGATGGAAGTAATGCTGTCTTTTGATACTATTTTACTTGCAAATATTGATAAGTAGATGAGCAGTTAGTTTATAATTATTGCGTCACACAATTTGTGTGATGATAATTTAATTATCGTCCGCTAATCGTCCGTATTCATTGTAGTCTTTTAGTTTGCGTGTTGTTGACAAGCAAACCAGAAATTTGATGCAAATTTTGATAAGAAAACGGTGGAGGAGTGGTAGCTCTCAATACTTTTTATTTCCGAAATCGGACGAATTCACATCATCGACGACATTAAGACGAGAGGAAATAAATAAAAAAGAGAGACGACAAAGTTTTCTAATAAATTTTCGGACAGATGATCCTTTGGAAATTTCGAATAATGCAGTGCAAATTTCGCCATTTTATGGCACTAGTGGTGAGCGTCGGGGTGACAAGTTTGATATTGTGTATATTTGGAAGGGATCAGACTGCTGCTAATTTGGAGCAGTTGGTATCCGAAACTCACAAACAGTTGGAGACCCTTAAGGTTATAAGTGCATGATTATCTTAACTCATTTAAAAAAAAAGTTTTATTCATTATTGGGCTTGCATAACAATAAAATATATTACTTTTTCATTTAGGCTAATCTACAAAATGGAGAGGTGGCTAAACGTTTGGAGGTAGAAGATAAGTATGTTAGCATGTTAGGGTTTAGTGACACAGTTGAACCGTCGTCAAGTTCAAGTGGTAAAGCAGATATTTCACCAACCATTCATAAAGCAGGGATAACCAGCTCAGGATTTCATCTTTTTAATGATACTGCTTTACCTGTAATTGTTGTCTCTTGTGTAAGTACTTTTATCACGCCTACGCTATAAATAAACTGTACTTGAAGAATTTGCAAAGTTATAAGTTGCAGTAAACTTATTATTATTTATGCTTTAGGTTCAAAAGGGCCAACTTTTGCAAGCGGAAGGATTTGTGTCGAATATTCAACAATTCCTACCGTCCACACCTTTAATTTTATGGAATGTGGACCCATCAACTCCAATTGATGAAGATAATGACTTTTCAGTTTCTCTCAAGCAAATATGCAATTCTACAACGTGTCTTGTAAAGCGATTCAACTTTGAAGATTATCCTGATCACATAAAGGATGTCAGTTTACGAGCGTATCGACCAATTATTTTGCAAACATTACTGGATAATGGAAATTGTCTACTCTGGCTTGACGTTGATCGTCGGCTAATGAAATCTTCTCTAGTCAATCTTCAAAAGCTACTTAATTTATCTCAAAATGGTGGAAGCGATGGGATTATTGGCTGGTCAGCAGGGCATCCCACATCGTCGTTGACACATCCAAAAATGTTTCCATTTTTTCAAACTGAGGTGGAAAATTACTACTTTCATCGGATGATTGACCCATCACAGTTACTACTCTGTAAAACAAATAATCTATCAAGTAAGGTCATGCATCCGTGGGTTGCATGCACGCTCAAGAAGGACTGTATTGCACCATTTGGTGCGCAGTCATCAGGGTGAGTAAGAGCTAAAGAAGTGTTCCATTTGTCATGGACTTAAAGCATTTATTTACATTGACATCAAATTTTAAAAAGTCACTAAACTGATATCCTTGTATTTATTTTTTTCATAGGTGTCGCTTTGACAAGAAGCCATTGTACCGTTATTCTGGATGTCATGCATATGATGCCGCGGCACTAAATGTTGCTCTGGGGCTAGCCTTCCCACTGCACCAACCTTATATTGCTCGGTCGTCCATTAGTCGTCCATCTCAACGATATTCATATAATTTAACTACTACCTCGTGAAGTAAGACCTTTCGTTAGTTTTTGTATCATTCGCCTACACTTAGAATTCTAAGTTTTAAGTACGATTTGAATATTTTGATCTCGATCACCTCAGTTCCTGTATTATTTTTCGGAGTTTTGAACTGTAAAAAAACCTCGTCATTTGACACGTTACGTTGACTGCTGTTATTTATTCAGTTAGATAATTCTTCTCAAATAATGCTACAAGATTTGTGTATTTTTAGCTATTTTGAGGTAAAAGTAGCTCTACATAAATACAATGTTGTACTTTATACTTTAAATGATCTGCGTGTCTGTACTATATAGTTTTTTGGACAAGGTTTGATTGTCTTGTCAAAGTAGCATACACTAATAGTTGCACACAGAACTTATTTAACGTAAACTTGTTTATTACAAAAAAACTCTTCACACAGCTAATCGATTTGCATTAGGTAAGGTTTAAATAGTTATAGTTTGTAGATTACAATAATTATTTATTGACATGCAACTGAAAGGTGAAGTAATATACAATGTTGTAAAATGTAAAAATGACAAAAGCAAAAGCATGGATATAATACCATATTAGTGAGTTGACAGAAGATGCGTGGTGATAAGTGATATTATTAGTTAATTAGTACAATGTAGCTTACAAATCTGGAAGCATACTCACTGGTTTATTTTTACCAAAGAACCGACAAATCCAAAAATCACCAAGAATAAAAAAACGAATGGAATATTTCAAAGTAGACAACTGCTTAGCTTGCCACTCACGTAAGATGTCGGAATTTAATTTGACAGTCTTTGAAGGAGCAACCCAATAAGTTATTGTTTGCGTAGTACCCAGATCAGGTAAAAAGTCTGTATTATTTGTGCGTTTCAAAATTTTGCTTGCCCTTCTAGGTATACTTATATTCCAACTAGGTAATTAATCAATTAATAATGTGTACGTAAGAAAAGACGTCGTTATTATTACATTAAACAACAATACTGTCTATAAACTTGTGAAGCTAGTCATTTGTCTAAAATAATCCAATAAATTATTATGAACAATGAAAATAATATTAAATATTACTATTAAATACATATAAAAGATTACATAAACTTTGACAACTCTATTTCTTGTATAACTTTCTAAACAAATCATCAATAGGATTCATGAGGGCATATGAGCATTTCTCATGTAATAAGGTAATTTACTTCGTATTGTAATTATTTACATTACTCAATTACTCTATAGCTAATTAATATTTTACCTTTTTTGTGTTCTAATTTGTATTTAAATATAACTCATCAATCATCTGCCCTTTTTTACATCTTACCTTTTTCCATAATGAGGATATTATATTTAAGCGTGGTGATTGACAGATATGCAAACTATTACTAATTCCTATGCGAGAATGGATATTGTCATTCTTGTTTTATCACGCCATATTATTGTCATATTGGGGCAACGTGATGTTTTTCACTTTCACTCCTACCTACTTACACAAATATGTCCTACCTAAAGTATTACCATTACCTCTAACGGAATTAATATTACTTATTTGTGCATGTATAATTCATATCTAATCTAAATCAGTTGAATCATTCACCAGTCACCAGTAACGGGTAATCGTCAAATAAGTTCTTCAATATATACTTTCACGTTATTATACATTTTCTGAATTTATAGCGTCCGTCCATAAACAGCTTATGTGTTGTATATGCATTTTGGAAGCAATTTGCATCACGGAAATTTTTAATTATCTTTTCTTAATTACACATTATGCATACGAACTATCATTTTATTTTTATCTTTCTTTCTATTAGAAATTGTAACTAACATTATGTTACCCCTCATTTGTCATTACTCATTATATGCGTGTATAGCAAAGACTTGCAAATTTCACCACACGCACGACATAGTACCTAATAGTAGGCATATGTAAGTTGTAAGTATCTTGTCATTGTCATTTGTCTTTAATGTCAAGCTAAAATTATAAGATGTGAGCACGAGCAGTAACTAGTTAGTAGTAGATAGATAGTGATAAGATTAGCAATCATACATTTGAATTTAATTTCCTGGTTTATGACACTTTACCTGTTGAATGACGGAGCACATAATTTGACGTTATCATCTTCAATCGCTTACTGTTGAGGTGAGGCACATATCAGTATTTTATCCCTACTTTCAGATATGCAAAATTTCTCCGGAATATAGACGCTAGTAGCGTCACGCTACTTACTCTACCCCA
>JAHZMT010000766.1:0-10953 GCA_027743785.1 Sinhomidia bicolor | reverse complement strand
GTTATTTTTAAATTTAAAAAATATGAATTTTAATTATTCCTGTGCTATGTAGCAAAAAAGTCAGCCATCCTTCAAATCATTACGGTATTCGGTCTTGTCCGGGTCATATCTAAAACGCGTATCTGGAATCCGACTCAACGTAATTTACTGCATTTGAAGACAACTAGTGCCTTTCGAAAAAACACTAACATTTACTGTGTACGATCCCTGTGAAATATCTCATAATAATGTTGTGCCTGTCTGTACATTTGATAATGTCTAGTCACGACGGTAAACAGGGACTGGCGTAAATAATAGTATAAAGTTTATGCCTCATGTAAATGCAGTAGCCAGCAATTTATTTCATTAAAATGATTGTGAATAATTTCACTTTTTAATCGTTCATCAGCAAAAACTAAACAAATGCCTCAGAATGTCTCGATAAGCTGACATATTGTTTTTGCTAGAGTTCGTTTTCAACAACTTTTGTGTTTACTTAAAAGTTCGACAGGGCAATTAAGGAAGCATTTTGGGAGTGAACACGCACGATTAGTAGACAACAATGCGATGAGATGATGCATGAACATTTCACTTTTTAACAATAAAGTCGTGTGTCATCAAAAAAGTTATGAACATGCATGATTAAGCATCATCGCTTCAATGAACACGTTGCATTACAAACAGTGCAAGATGAGATGTGTAAGATGTGTCATGTAAGAAGCAACAAAGTCTGATTAACCTTGTATGGCCAATGAACTGAGACTGTGAAAGAATATTGTTGTGGTACAATAATCGCCGCCACCATTTTTGACCAATTTCCTTCTCTACAGCAGCAGTGTCATTACCATCATTGGTAACATTAATGTGCCTACTGTTTCAGTTTTTAATATGTGCCTAACCCACAAAACATTACGATCGTTTCGTTTTATTGAAGAAAATAAAAATGAAAATTACCAGAATTCTTAGTGGTACACTGTTACTTTATATCTAAACACCGTCATTATTATTTTTGTTACGTAGTTTTGACCAGTGGCAAGTTATCAACTTGAAGTAATGAGTTGCGTTTGACATTGACTGTATTATCTCCGACATTTTACCGTTGGTTCAAATAACTTTTCTTTTTTTACCATATGCTCTTATTTATGTACAGGTAAAAGAAAGCTTTCAACTAAAATAATACACTTTATTTATACCTGTTTACATTCAAAAACTATGATATCATTGCTGTTATTGGGTTACTCAATCCAAATATGTGTAGGTACGCGGTACACTGTTTGTTGTACGCATCATTATTATTAATTTAAAAAGCAATGTACTCAAAGTTCACCTTACAACAAAATAATAAAATATTTGACCGGTTAGCAGAATAATGTTGTAGTGGCATAACGGCAGGAGACGGAGCAGCGCACCCAATTTCTTTAATTGAGTAAAATCAGGCCCAGCACCAAAAAAAATTGTAAAGAGAAAAATAAAGTTTACGTTGCTAAATTATCCTTTAAAGCTAATCTTAATTGAGTGGGCAGTTGTTGTGTCGGTTGCTGGTGCATGTTGTCTTCTATCATGTCATACTTTTTTTTGGAGGACGATAAAGCGAGTGAACTTTGAGTTTTGCATGCATTTGCTAATTGTTACCTTTCGGCATGTATGGGCAGGTCATAAAATGGCAGCTTGTCCCTTTTTGTGTAAATTGTTCAACATGCAAATGATATTTCTGCTGCTGCTGCTGCTACAACAGACGACCAGCAAGGCAGGGGACCGGACTATAATACTCTCTGCCAACCAGAGAGACAGAGAGAGAGAGAGAGGAAGGAGAGTGAAAGGAAAAGTTAAAATTCTTGTTCTTTGCTTACAAAGTTTACAATAGTATGCAAATTGACGGAAGGAAGGACAGCTGCAGAGAGTAAAGCTGATGATTATATGGTAAAGCGTTTACATATTAAAACCAGAGTAATGTCGAGCGAGTTACAGGCAAACCAATTAATCGAGATATTTGATCTGTGATTGAGCTTGTGCGCTTATTTATTTATATGATTATTTATTTGCATGTTTTATGTTTATACTGGCACTCTTCTTCTCTCTCTCTGCTGAGGATGGGTTTGTGGTGGTGTATGCTTTGTCACAAAAACAGGAAAGACGCTTGCCAATTTGAATACTTGCAGGCATGCACGCACACCTTCGAGTAATAATAATAATATTATTATTCTTGTTATGCTTCTGGGGAAAACATGAATGATAAGGTGGGGAAAATGTATTTTCCTACATAACTTTTGGTACGGTTTGCCAATAGCAGAAAATTGTAGAAAACTATCATTTAGAACCGTTTACACTTACAGAACAAATCTCTGACAACGCTCCGCACAAGTTTATGACTTGAATTGATGAAAGTGAATCTGCTGCTGAGGAGTTGGTTGATTACAACAAAGTTATTGGTTGTTACTGCGGAATCAATTTATGTAGGGAAAGGGAAGCTGACACAACTTGCTAATCGAATTTTTTTAATGAAAAATAATAATACGAGTAATACGACGTTTGGTTGAGTAAGTAAGATAAGATTGGTAGCCTACGAAAAGTGATTATTTTTTTAATGTTTTGCACGACAAAGTGAATATTACGACGCATTTCTGTTAAAAGACTTTCTTTAAATGCCAATATTACCAAATTTAAACACAGGGACAGTATTTCAACAGTTTAAAATTTTTACACTAAAATGTTGAAAATAAATGTGCAGACACCAATAAGTAATCCCAATAAGTAAGTAGGTATATTTCCTTTGACAGGAAATAGGCAATCTAAAATCTAAACAAAATTTGCACCAGCAAAAACAAAACGATGAAACGAAAGGAAAAAATTTTGCTTGACGAGTTGTACGTTTCAGCAACTTTGAACTTACGTTGAATTTAGCGTAAATATTTTGATATACATGTTGAACCTTTGTACTATATACTAATGTTGCTTATGTGTGGCAGTGATACTGATATACTAGTCAACTTGAGACCAATCAACTACAAAAGAAATACTGTGCCCAGCGAACAAGTCAGCAGAATTGAAAAAGGAAACAAGTTTTCAATGGCGATATTTTACTTTCAATTCGTAAATAATTCAAAACTTGGTGAAAAGGAAAGGGAATGTAGAACAGACTTGGCTTCTCCTCACTACTCCTGTACTACAGAGATACATAAAGCAACAAGACGTCAAATTACATGTTGCATTTTCGTATGACTTTTCAATGACAATTCCATTTTGATGATAAAACCAAAATTCATATGTGAGACCTAGTACCATGTACAGTTCATCTCCAACTTCCTGCTTACTTAAGGACTTGTTAATTCCTTAACGCTGCATAACCAACCAATTAATTTTCAATACTTGCAATTTTTTGTAGTTTCGCGTTACTTTACTTTTACTACTACTACTGCTATAATACGAATATATGCTGAGTATATTTGAATATAATAGCGTGTCAAGTACAGGAGAGTAAGGAGAATGATACGGGGCTTCAGTGGAAGTATTTAGTTACAAATTATCGATATACAATTTAGATGAGACTCACTTGGGGACTTCAATGAACCTTATCAAATTGTACTTTCTCTTTGAAGTAACTAATTTTACTACAATGGCTTTGTATATTTAGAATGTACTCATATACCAGCGGATATGTTCTAACAAAACACGTAACACGTCTTTAGATCTTTAATTCCAGTGCCATAGAATATAAAATTTGCAAACTTATTATTAGTGTTAAGTAGTACACATATTGTAAAATATGTGGTCGTTTTGCGATAAAATTGACAATTCCTTTTTACTAAAATTGAGCGTCCGTTTGCAATTTGCGTTCAGGTGAGTAGTCCATAAATACTTTATCTTTAACCGTTTTTTGTTTTTGATTCTTCTGTCGGTTCCAAGCAAACAGAGAGAGAGAGAAAAGAGAGAGAGTATTGGTAAATCGCAACATGTAGACTGGCTAAGCAAATCAACAGCAATTCGCCGAGCACATTTAATGGTAACAAAATGAGCAATCGTTCAAAGCTTGTAATTTAAACATGATTACAACCATCTAATTACAATAAAATTCTACTTGATCAATTTAGATATGCTTAGAAATACGCTAAAGAAGGGAAATCTACAAAAATATAAACGAAATTGAAATACAGCGTACAACATAAGTTGTTGTTATACGTGGTACTGTCAATACGTATTCGCAATAATCACAATTTTCATTAGAAAATTATTCAGTCTGTCTACAAGTCATTTTCACTAGTTTTTCTCCACTTATTTTGGAGGTGACCCAATCTTCATAACCTGTTGCTGCTACGACCAGACATAGGCACTAGTTAATAGTAAGTTGTTATTAGGGAAATAGTATGCAAGTACTAACGTCTTATTATTAATAAGAAGAGGTTTCTAGTTTTAGTGTAGAAAATGAAATGGTAGAAAAACCCTCAAAACTACCATTTGATTGACCAATAAATGTGTGGGATATAACGTCAATGGCGGCAGATTAGAAGAGCTACACAACAATGTTTGATGGTATACACCGGTGGCAAGTTCCTTAAACTCTTTTGACACGCGTGTGTGTTCCCTTTCATTCACGTGTTCATCATCAAGTCCATCACAGAGAAAAACTCGGCGCAAAAAAAGACTAGAAAATTAATGGGTTGGTTGTTGCATGAAACTTTGTAGGAATATACGCAGCTGTACTAGCTTATGTGACCGCGTGATGAGTTATTTTGGTGGTGATTATGTGTCATGCACCAAAAGTATACAAATATAACAATTTCGATGGAGGGATGATGAAACTAAAACATTGTAGGCCTTTAAAATTCACCTGTCAACAGAATTCGTTGCATGCATGCATTGGAAGCGAAACTCCCTAAGTTGAACTAGGGCAGCAGCACGTAAAAAAATCAATTCCTTTGTTGTGTCATAACTTGTTGCGATTTTAAATTGTGATACTGGTAATGGCAATAATCGTATTTTAATATTGGTTTATATTCAACATTCAACGTTGTTTGTACTAATAAAGACGGTAAAAATATATGTTTACTTTATAAAATAAAGTTAAATTGGCATGTGCGTGATTCAAAAAAGACTGCAAGCAGTGCTGGCACATAGTACAGGTAAATTTTTTTAGTGTCCTACTGGTTTTTGCTTGTATTTGTTTTTCAAACCTTTGTGAACTTTTACAGTTAAAACGCAGTGATGATAATTGAATAATGAGAGATGACTTTCGACCGCAGATTCGACATTACAATGCAAAAACTTGTACGATGCAGTGCTGCTGAACATTCCTGTATTACCTACCGGATGTACACCAAGTATATATACATATTATGTGTTGTGTATATCATCAGACAGAACACTGTTAGCACATCATATCGCAGCATATTAGCATACAATGTCGTTAAGCCGGCCAAAGTGAGAGCTCTTTCCCGTTGAAGAAATGAAAATTAATTAATATAATTATTTCTTACACCAAGTTTGGCTAATTTACATAAGTAATACCATCTTGTTGCTTGATAAACGGCTCGTCTATATGCACTCCCATCTAATTTTCCTGTATACAGCGACAAACAGAAAATTATGGGATGATCCCATATCATAGTACCATTATTCAAAGTCACCGTCTTTTGTGCATCTCTCATCCCTCATGAGTTGCATTTTGTGACGCATTTTTAACACATTCTCAAAATCAGATCTTCAGGCAGGCAGGATGATCTCCATTTGCTATTTTAGAAGCAATTACTGCAACATGTTTCAAAACTACGAGTCATTATTCGACTTGTTCTAGCTGCTTCTCCCCCAGTAACTTGTATCTTTAATCTATGCTATATAAAAGCAATAATGCAAATGAATAATTTTCTATTAATCACAGAGTGCAACAACAAGATGTCAGAATGGCAGATCAAGTAAACATGACTAAATGAATGGTTTCTCTAGCGAGAGAAGAGGAAGGAGCGGCTCACAGGTTTTTTTTTCTACCAAGGTTCAGCAGGGTATTGCCATTGTGGCGGAGTTGAGTTGGATGGAATAAAGTTTTCTACAAAGTATTCAACACAACTACTCCTTTACAATTTCTTTACTTTATTCAACAAACGTATAATATCCATATCTTGAAAGAGGAGAAGAGGAGGGGAGAGATGCAGATCCCATTTTGTAAAGTGATGATGATGACGATGATCATGAGGATGCAGAGTACAGACTTTTTATACTCTTATACAAAATTGCTATTAATTATTACACACTACACTTCACTCATTCACTTTGATACATTGTTTGGACGAAATGGAGGCAAAAAATATGTGTGCATTTGTTGGGGTGAAGACGAACGTGATTCTTGAGAGATTCATGAATTTTGAGTGAGAAAGAGTGAAAAGGAGCCGACTACTACTGACAACGNCATTCACTTTGATACATTGTTTAGTTGAAAGGGAGGCAAAAAATATGTGTGCATTTGTTGGGGTGAAGACGAACGTGATTCTTGAGAGATTCATGAATTTTGAGTGAGAAAGAGTGAAAAGGAGCCGACTACTACTGACAACAAGCTAATTACATTTTGTTAAATTAAAATGAAAAATTGTGGTACCATTAAATAAAGCAATATTACGGGATATATTATACCTCTATCCCTCCTTCCCACTCATTTTTAATTTCCGAGAGATCTTACAAAATTTTACAACAAAAATAGTTTGAATTCTTGAACCTGAAATTGATAGAATGAGCAGACTAAGGTAAAATGTCAGATAATTAGCTTCTAAAAAGTTGTATTACATGCTTGGTGTGTGTAGAGTGCTGCTCTGTGAGTGTGTAAGGTGAGAAAACTGGTAGTGCTCAGTTTTGACTTGACATTGACATGTGTGAGCGTTTGATTAATGATGAGGATGCTAGTAAATAACTCACAGTTCATACATTGAATTTGCAAAAAAAATTAAAACATCTTTCTTGGAATCATTGTAAATACCAACGAGAATAGCAAATATTTTATATTTTTTGAATGAGGCGTTATTACTGTTATTGAATATATAAAGCGTTATTGTTTTCCGGGCTCACAGTTCATATAGCACAATTGTTGTTTTTAATGGATTCAGTAAACATTTGCATTAAAATGGTAGCTTCAGAGTGTCAGTGATGAGGCTACCACCACTTGTACTCACTCGCACACACACATAGTGCTTGACTTACTACTTTGTCTAAAAAGGAAAAGTGGTTTGACCTGATTATGATCAACTCTATCTCCTGACAAAGTCATCATCATCATATATGATTTCATCGAACTTTTAAACAATTTTCAAGTATCCTTTAAATCTGCTGCTGCTGCTGCACAAACCACACTTTGCGATGATGCTGCATTACAATTATGGCTTAAAGTAGAAAATAAAGGCGATAAATCTGCCACAAGCTTAATGGAAACTGAAACTTTACCAAGTCAACTCTAGTAGATGTAGTATATCCGTCTCTGTCTGTTGTAATAAAGCGTATCAACAGAACAGAAATTTTCTATTAAACGAAACTAATTCCAATACACTTTTTCATTGTCAGCTTAATGTAGTAATGTTTATAATATGCTCACCAAACACAAATGTTTGCATCTAGAAGCCAAGCCCATATCTCATTATCGTCATTGCTCAAATTATACCTCATGTTTTACCCCTAGTATTTTTGAAATTCATATCATAATCGTAATCAAAATTGGCTAGTTTAATAGGAAAAATATCGGTTTATAATGAACTTAACTAACAAGTCACTGTATAAATTCATTTTGGCCGAAAAAATCAATTTCTTTTTATATAAAATGCAATTCAACTTATTGTGTTATGTACATAACTGTATAGGTAGGGGTACTACTAGTGGTTAGTAGTACGATATATTGTAGGGTTTGAATAGAAAATTGCCAAATTATAATATTTTGTCATCTTTTCTTGCACGAACGTCGGTCGGTATATTTTGACTGTTCATGGTTGACAGATCATCATAGATGAAGTTTTATCATGTGCGTGGATGGATAATAAGGTATACACAACTGCATCTTCTTCTTGTGTACCTTACATGCTTTGTGTAAATATTCAATCATTTCACATGACTTGCGTCCAAGACAATTTTCCTTCCTTGACGAGCAAAAAAATTTTTTATCATCAGCCTCCAGACGACTACTTTTACTGCTAGAGAGGAGAGAGACAGCAGCAGCATCAGGAAAACTTGACTCTGTCACATTTACCCCTTTTCTCCACTCTTTCCTGACTTGAGTTCCCTTTCCTTCTCTTTTCACTTTTTTTTAACTTCCTTCCTCTCTCGTCTTCACTCAATTCATACTTTTATACTAGCAAAACTTTTCAAATCCAATCTCAGCGGAACAACATTTTTTTTTCTTTCGCTGAGTTGTAGTCTGTCTCATCTCAATTCTCAACTACCTCATTGTGGTAATCATTTACTGTCAACGTCGTTTATGGAGGCAGTTATTGTGCGAGCAAAGGAAATTTGGAGAACAGATGGAGTTTTTTTACGTTTTTTTTGAAGTGTTACGGTCACCATTTTGAAAGGATTATCTGCTTGTTATAATAATAATAATATTTTGACTTTGGTTCAACTCCTGAATCCTGACAACAATAACACAAGTGTAACACCATCATGTCAATAACTTGACGAGGAGGATGCAGGCAATAGAGGACTTTTCAGAAAGGGACTTCACATGGAAGCATGGTGTTATGATGAGAGTTGCAAAAAAGCTAGTAGAAATGCAGTTGCTCGCCTTACCACAACGAATCTCTGTAGATTATTATATTTTATTGAATTTGCGTATTCAATAAAATTACAAGATAGCGAGTCAGTCAACTCAGCTCACTGAGACAGTCAATGCAGACGCTGGTACAAACGCCAATGTGTACTATCCCCTTGTTCGTATGTATGTATGTGCATAATATATTTATATAGATAAGCACATACCCTTTTTAGTTTGCACATATCTTTTCTACTTTTACTGCTTCTGCAGAACTAACTGACTAACAACAACAATAAATGAACCTTTATTCTAGACTTCTTCTTCTTCTTCTGCAGAGAGCTTTGTTGTCGCTTTACATTGGGAACATGCCAATGATGCCAGCATGTTGATGTGGGTTATGGCAAATTTTGTGTGCGCTGCCAACATGTAAAAGAGGCAGTAAGCACGTTATTATATGGTAGTGGTATGGCTCACTGCAATTCAATTTCATTTCTCTCTCTCTCTCGCTCTCTGTCATTCACTTTGCCCTAAGCACCTATTTGTTTATTTACTTTTTTCTGACAACGTGACAAGTGTTTGTGCGGGCACAACTAAACGACATTGCACCACTCTGTCGATTAATTTACTTGCTGTTGATAATGTCAGCACGTACGTTGACAATAATGATAATTTATTTCGGAACACTCTCGATTACAAAACAGTCAAAATCTCTTTGGGAAAGAGACTTTTCTCCGTCTTCTCAACCGAAAGGAGGGAGGTAATAAATGTTGGCGGTTCAATTCAGTTCTTGAATTTCAATTGCCTGGATTTAGTCTTGCCGTACTTTTCATGCATTAGAGACTGTACATTTTTGCAAAGGGCTTATTAAAGGCAGCGCCTTTATCATTACCACATTTATTATCCTTGTGTACACGTATATAATACCTTGTATACATTGAAATTTTTTACCTTGAGGTAAAGTCGTATAGATTTTCCCGACAAATCACATGAATCCTAAATTCTAAAGAGGGCGTTTCATGATATTCAGCTGCTTTAATATATTTCAAATTAAATCTTGGATGTCGATGTTTTTCTATAATTTGATTCCTATCCTACCTCTCTAGTACTTGGCACAAACCTCACAGTGTACAGTTGCTGTCTCCTCTTGCCCCAAACATAACAAGTTGCTTACTAACCACAATATATAACTCTGCTTGCTAAACAATATGCAAATATACTTAGGTAATGTATATAGGTATGTATGTGTTTTATACGAGGCATAATACAATAATTATAGTAATTGTTGACGAGAATCGTTGATCTCGAGCAATCAAACAGCGCAGAATGAATGGGTTTACTTTTACTTACGACTGGATTCACGATCGATCAGCAGTCAGTGCACCAAAGTAAATATTATGCATATTTTTGTGGTCAAGTTTTCGACGATTGCCGTCGTCGTCGTCGACGTTGCTGTGTTGTTGAAATGTTGATGATGAATGTGTACCTACACAGAGGATATCCACCTCGCGCTGCTGCCTCTCGTATTGTACATCCCTTCTCGCAAACTGTGTCACTTTACTTTTACTTTTAAATGCCATATTTCTTTTTCTCAAAAATTTGCATCCGTACTTGGCTGAGCACAAGTTTATCATCACACATATCTACTCTGAGAAGAGGATGATGCTGCTGCTGCTGCCGCCGCCACCACCACCAACCACAAGTAATACTTGCCCAACCACTTCTTCTCTGCTCTTACTCCTGCCCATTCACAAAACTTGCTCAGCTCTCTTGTCGACTCACTCTTCTTGGCACTTGAATGAAAGAAAGGGCAAGTAATTCCTTCACTTTTCGCAATAGATAGGCAATATACGCATCGCCCAGTATTATTATTATCATATTCGAGTGCATTATTGCCTTTTGGCAGGGATATATGTATAAAATTGTGTAGTGTTTATGTATGGTGATGATGATAATTCGTGATTCCCTATAATGCATCAGATTCAGTTTATATGTTATTATTATTTGCTCCCTTATTCGCAGATTAGAGGCTAAAGGGATGTTAGAGTAGTAGTCAAGCTCTTTACATTAAGGCACTGTAATATAACACGCCAATATATTGGCACGTAATAGACAAGCACGTAAGCACATGTTTATTTTTTCAGACATATTATTCGAATAGGGGGAATTCGCCCAAGCAAACTATTTTTTTTTGCTGAGGAAGGTAACAGAGTGTTGTATCTGTGGTGGTGCGGAAGGAAGACAAAAGGGAAGTGGCCGTAAAG
>JAHZMT010000765.1:0-16703 GCA_027743785.1 Sinhomidia bicolor | reverse complement strand
TATTTAGTTACAGGAATATACTCATTAAATTCTTTTGCCAGGTAACGAAAGCTGTGTCAATTATAATGACTCATATCTGCAATCGCCCAGATAGAAACATTTTTGTGCTGCTTATGTATTGGAAGAAAACTGCGTCTGGTGCCATTGGAGCCAAGCTGTTATCGCTAACTTTTTCCACTTTATCAACGGTATTGTGTTAACATAACATTTTTTTTTAAATTACTTATTGTTACTTCTAACACGAGGTTGCACTTATTACTCTCGGTTTGATTTATACTCGCGGCTTATAGTTTATCAATTACGCAATGATCCTGTTTCTTTCCTTTATTCAAACAAGTGGAGCTCCACCTTGCGACTGAACAGCTTGTGACAACTTTCGGCTGCATTACAATATACAATATACCTTTGCAAGTACAAGAAAATTTTCACTACAGTAAAATGGGTAGTGTGCCAGTGTGTAAATCGACAAGGAGAATTTTTTATTTATTTAAAAAAATGTTTTAAACATTTCAGATTGGGTTAATACATGTTATTATTGTTCTTAATAATACCCAATCAACAATATAAACTATTTAAGTAGTAAGAAATTTACTGTTAGGCTATTTGCAAAATCAATGCAGTTTAACGGAGTAGACCTGTCAATAAAATTGACCGAGCCAAATTCTATTTTAATGGGAGTGCATGACCTGTAAAATTTTTGCTTCCACTTTACTCCCTTTCCCGTATTCGTAGCGTTTTTACTAATAGCGTGCAAAACATTTTTAGAAGTAGCATATACCTGCGCTTGAGCGCCCACAATCCCAATTAAAATAGAAACTGCAGAGGAAAAAAATACAAAAAACATTAGAATCAATATCAAGTTTTCTTTACTCCATGACAGTCTAGCAAGAGTGGCAACGGTAGAGGAATAAATTACAATTGATGCCATTGTGAACGCTCCAGCTACTCCCCAACGCTGAAATTCTTGCATGGTATTCGCCAAAACCTGGATATGTCTATATAAAATTGCAGTTTGACTCAACAGATTATCGCTAGTGGTCGTCAAGCACATTTTCTGATAGTTTATCAAATATTCCCGAAAACTAAGAGTACAGAGAATCAACACCGCACCCAGCACAAATGGGGCAACATTTACTACAATCTGAAATTCCAAGTTGAAGCCCATGAACATCCACATTTTTTACAAGAAAATGCCAAAGCTGACTGGAAAAGGGTAATGTTTCAAAAGATGTGGAATTATTGGAGCATTCATAGAGTATCCAATAGCCGGGAAGAGAGGGTCTGCAAGGGCTCATCCAGTGAATTCCGTAAATGAAAAAGTACACCATAAACATATTGCATGGTATCAAGTTGTAGGCAAAACACAAGTTAAACTTTTCCAATAGAGTAAGTCCGGCTTGACGTGGCATACTGAAGCGTTTGGTGAGTTGAAGGTGTCCATTAAGGTACAAGCACACGTCTTCGGCATAGCTCTGAATATTGCTGAGTGCTGCCAAAAGGCACAGGTTGATTGTCAAACATGCCATTACAAGAACGAGGTCAAAGTATACGCTAAAGTTGACACCGGCTTTTATCCGAGTTGAAATGTTGAAATAGCCTTGGACAGCGATGAAAATGAGATAGACTAAAATGAGTAAACATTTCTGTTTGAGTGTTTTTCTCTTTCTGTTGTAGTTCTTGGCTAGTTGCACTTGTTTCTCATTTTTGTTCCAATGCAGCGGATTGCTTGTTAGTTGCTCAGCTAGTTGGCACATGATTCCAAACAAAGTAATACATTTTTCTAGGATCATGTTTAACGCAGAACACTTTCAAGTAAATATAATACAAGACAGTGAGAAAGAAGAACTTTAAAAATTGCAGTACAATTTTTGTAAGCAGATACAAAACTATAATACCTTCTATTAGCAAAGTTATAGTTAGTCCTGTAAATTAATTAATTTATTAATTTATTTATGCTGTATAAAAACGTATATATATAATGGCTTATTGACACATAGTAAACGTAGAAGATAAAGTTTCCAAACGTGGTTGAATATCACGCTAGTCAAAAAACATTTGCTTGCTTCTAAAGTTCTAAATGTCTGTCAAAATATGGTTACATGTGAATTTACTTAGATAATTTAGGTAACTGTTCATCGTCAGAAAATGGACTTGTGTAATATTTTACAACTCTTCTGTTAGCAATTTTTGCCAACTCAATAAAAATATCTCTTTTATGTAGTCTTAAAATTAATATTCATCAGCATATAAGTATGTATTTGATCATTTTCTTGGTGAAATTTAATAATCCAGCTTAAGAGAAACAGCTATAAAAGCTATTGAAGCTATAATATGTAATATTATGACACGTTGTAAGAAAAATAGAGGATTTTGGGTTGATTATTTGGCATGCTAATATTAAATACACATTGTTTCCAAAAAAGGGGCTTACATAAATATCACAAAAAATGAAGTTACTTAAACATTTGCTGGGCCAAACCAAACTAGAGTGACATTTTTGTTCCATTGTATTCTAAAACTCCAAAAGTGGTTCTGCTTGCTTTTAGCAAAGCAGCTTAAAATAGCTTTTATATTCTATTATCTAGTTCGCCTATACTAATAAAAGCGTAAATACATTGATTTAATTTTTAATATATTTAGTCTGTTGTTAAATAATCAAGCTTTGCTATTTATACATAATACTGAAAATTATTATAGAGTTAAGTAAAACTGCTTTAATATTGGTATATGACTTGTACGTATCATAACTCATAACCTTTTTTTATGAACGCAATGTTTTTTTTACCTTATTATTTTCTGATTAGGCAGGTAGTTTAAATTGCGTACTTCCGAGCGAGATAAGCCACAATCCTCTTTTTTCGATCCCCAAGTTCTTATCGTATCTGACATGGCCATAAAATAAGTGCATTTATTAATAGAAATGTAAGAAGACAGTTTATAAAATGTCAAAATATTAAATACCTTGTTCAAAAGTTACCACGCTATATGAAATGTTTATATAATCAATTAAGTTTTGCCAATTAAAATGATTTAGTATGACAAGTTCAACCCATTTTATTTACACAGCTCCAGTCGTATATGTACTAAATGCGCTTAAGTAAATTAAAACTTACAATCAGAATAGACATCCGACGTTTTAGCATAATGTTGTAAGAATAGGTCCTTTAAGTTGATCGCATTTGGAAAATTATAATAGCATAAGTTATAACGACGCTTAACATCTAGAAAAGAAGGTTACATACGACTTAATATTTTCTTTAAAAGGCCCTACATGTACATTTATAAATTAATCTATTTAAACGGTTTTCATGGAAAAAAAAGTTTCGCTTACCGAACCTAAAAACTTATTCGTAACAGCAAAAAATCTGCAAGTCAACGCTGGTGGATCCGTAATGACCTCATTTTTTACGCCTAACAGCCTCAGTTGAACTTCCAGAGATTCAACTGCAACCAATTTATGTTGACCTATTCCATGATGTGCTTTGGAAATCGTTGCCACTAAACGTTCTTTGTACCAGTTTATAAACGCTTGTTCTACAGAAAAATGAAATTGTGCAGACAGCACCCAGGTGACCACGTTAAGGACGAGATAGGATAGCGCATAACTCATAGAATCTTGAAAGATGTAGCCAAGAAAGAGGTCAGGAAGTGTGCAATAATAAGAAACATTGGCTACATAAAATGTCAGCAGTTGAATCCCAACCAAATCATTTATAAAATCAATACTTTCCTTCAAATTGTGATATGCGTCAATACCCTGAAAAATTGAAAGCGATTTGAAATTCAAGCTTAATTTAATTGAACAAATTTCAAACTTTACCTGCTCAACATTTTGACCTTTCAATTCGTTCTCAAAATCTGAGGCAACTCCAACCAGACTACAAGCTAAAGCCAGCACAAACCCATGATTGACAAAGTAAAAGTTAAGAACCTGAGTTTGTACAATAGTCCAGAGCAAATTCGCCATAGGCATTGTAGACAAATATTTAGATACAGTGATGTACAATGTCCAATTAGAAAAATCCTGGCTACTTTTCTTTGTAGCGTCTTTTAATGTTGCGTCGACAATGTCGTGGTGAAAGTAGGAAAAGATTACAAAGCCAAAAATTGTAATGAATTGAAATTCTCTAGTATAATTCAAGCTAGAAAGCTTGCTGAATATTGTCGTTGAATTAATTAATGTTTCAAGTTTGCTCTTTTTCTCAAACCAAACCATTTTCATAAATAGAATGCACAAGGTAATGGAGCTCAGTGTACTTGCAAGATCAAAGCCAGTAGTGACATAGGACCCGTTTATTTTCTCAAAGTTGAAATAGTGCTCAACAAGGTTAAATGAATGGTAGTGTAAAACAAGCAAGTGCATTAGAGCACAGAGCAAACGTTGAAGGTTGTAATAAGAAAATTGATATTGCTGAGTAGCAGAATTCCATTTTGCGTAGAAAGGAAAGCAGAATAAGATAAAGCACACGTTGAAAAATGATGCCAAATGGGAAGAAGCAGCAGAATTCTTTTTTTCTGAATGCGGAGAAACTCGAGTATAAAATAATTTTACACTTTCCTTTCGTTGCAATCGAAAACCCAAGGTTTCCGTAATTGACATAATGACAACAATGGTAGAGAAAATTTTCTCTCAAAAGAGGTGACTATAAAGCTAGTTTTAGGCATTTAACAAATTATGTCGAATGCTTTCGTTGCCACTTTTTCACTTGTATTAACTTGATAAATGTTTTTGTATTAATCAGGATATATGGAGGCGGTAACCAATTCTTTTTCGACTAACAAGCTGTTATACTTTTAACTGTTTGTTATTGTTGGTCCGATATAAGTACTACGTTAATATTTTAAAACGTCATAAGGAATTCAGCTCGCACCTAAATGATAAAATTATGAAAAACTCCTATTTCTGGGGTTAAAAGGCTAAGTATATTTGTCAGATAGTTCTTCCCAAATTACATTACGTTATAAAATTAAAGATAGGTTAGTAGGTCAATTATAATAGTTCAAATAATAGAGACTTTAATAATAATAAATAATAATAATAAATTTGTGTTTCAAATTATGGCACCCATGCACTCCACTTCAATTATTGAAAACTCATCATAATAAAGACTTATTTATCATAATATTTGAATTTCGTGAATTTTTGCAACTTGCTTTTTTACATTTTTTAGAATGAATAGTACCGAAATTAACCACAGACCCTGGTCCCGTATCTGACCTTTCTCGTTTGAATGTGGCTTGGTTGAATGCTTTACAAAACTAAAGGAAGACGTATACATACTCTTCAACTTGTCAACATGGAACTTTGGTTCATTTCTACTGGCTTATCAATAGCCATACTGTTTGCAATGCAACCATGGTTTATTCCAGCAAATGAAATTCCTATAGTTGCCGGGTATTTTTATGCAGGTTTAAGTAGATTTTGCTGGGTAAGTAGATTCTTTTGTCAGGGTGATTTTTGTCTGTGTTAGTTAAAGGCTATGGCGGAAAGTAGTTATACCTCTTGAACCACTCAGCTTTTGCGTCTACCTCATTTTATGCCATCTTCAAACAATATTTCATTACAGATTAACAGCACCAATCAAGTTAATTTGTTCTTTCCTCATTTAGTCATGTCTTATTTATTTGGATTTATGACTACACTTATGTTTGAATTCCCTTTTAATATATACAAAAATTAATATTTGATACAAAAACAGGTGAAAAACATACATATATCGCGTAATAGGATAAAAAACACATACCGGATGTTGAAATGAATAACAGAAATACTCACACTAACAAAATTATTGATAAGCAACAATAAGAAATAAAATTAATAAGACTTCATTAGAACCAAACGGTATTTTGCTACAGACAAAAACATGTTTGTTTTAAAATAAACGCAAGTTTTTGTGGTTTGACACAAAAGTTTACTCCGCAGTTGCAATTATGCTTTATTCCTGCATTGTCGTTTCAGCTGTTTAGAGATATGAAGTCATTTTTAAATTAATTTATCCCATTACAGAAAACCACATAAATTGTAAGAAACGTGTTCTAAAGAATTGTTCCAATTGACACTAATACAAGGTATTGAGCATGTGTGGCTTTATCATTAAAAATGTGGCTTATGCGCTATTCCATTTAAATGGAAAAGTACGCCACAAATCACCACTTGCTACATATTATTTCATCATAATATAAAATGAAAAACAGTAAAAATCCGCAACAACAACCTAAATATATTGCAAAAAGTATTTCAATGAAATATTTTCAGGGTAATGAAAAAAGTATGACATTACAGATTTACCTTGACCGAAAAAACAAACTTACTGAAACAAAGCTTAACATGTTTTCGGTAGTAATTAATCTGACAATAAAATCTTTTTCCCTATCGACTTGGAATTTTTTATTATAGCCGTTTTTATTTTGTATTTTCACTAATACAAGACGCATGCATATTTAATTAATAAATAAAAGTATATAAATGGAAATTATGAACGTTCCACTGTACAAAATTGACGTTTGAATTCATTTTTTAATCTTGAAGAAAAATTTCCCTGCTTACTTTGCAACTAAAAACGATGAAGTTTTTTGACATTAAAATTTCAACATTAATATTTTCCTAGTTTCTGTTTTGGTTTACAAATCGATCACAAAAATTAATCATTGTTCTCTGTGTTGCTACGAATGCTTGAAAATATTTGTTGACTAATATTCCTTTTCTTATAAAAAATTTTCTCATCTCAAAACTATCTCAAATCAAGTCAAAGATTAAATCAAATGACATGAAATCATTTTTGAAACAGGGTACCTATACAAAAATTAGTTTATTCCAAGCACGGCAAACATAAATTGTACGAGTGTACCCTACTTTTTAAATGATAACGAAAATAATGAAATACAAAAGCTTTTCTTGAAATTTCTGTTCATGACATTAGCATACTATTTTAAGTTATGAGTAGTTGTCAATTTTCAAGACTACTTTTTGTACTTGGAAAAATACAAACTTACTTATCTTAAAAAAATGTATTTTTAATTTTTAATTTAATTCAAATTCAGTCATGTTTAAATAAAATTGTTCCAATTTAAAATGCTTCAAAACAGGAACTACTATTTTTAGATAAAGCCAAGGTACTATATCGTATCTTTTGTGTGCACTTGCGTGCGTTTGCTTGAAAAGCTAAAAACATTCTTTCTCTGCTTTTATTAAATCAAAAATCAATAGTACTTCTCAAGTTCTACCTTATTTGTATACTCACTAGTAAAAGCTTTTATTTTGAGTTATCACGTTATGCTACGACCATGATTTTAATCAATAGTTTGGCTTTACTGCGTTCTCGATAAAAGACTATTTGCCAAAATCCTGGACAATGCAATTTTTTCTCTTTGTAGTAAAATATACAATTAATGTACAGCATTAACTCTAGAAGTTTCTTTTTACCATGGAATTTACCAAGGGCTCCCTTCGAGTTCAATTTCTAGTTCAAAGATTTCTAAAACCCCCTTTCCTGATTTGTTTATTGGACTCAGCTACTGATGAGTGCGACTCTTCAGGATTGCATTGTTTTGAAGTTTGTCCAAATCCAAGTTACTTTTCAGCAACGAGGAGTAATAAAACCAAAAAGAATTGTTACGCGCGCCGCCATGGCTTTTCTTTTTGCAAACTTTCCTGGTTTCTTATTAAACATAACCTGACGTTCACTTTTCTCTCCTGCATTAGCAGAATGTTCTGGTTATTGTCAAACTGGAACAGACTTCATGATTTCGAACAACTTGGCTATGTAACCCTTTTAGCGGCAATGAGTAGCATTGCTCGAACATCGCATATGGCAATAGATAACCACGTTACAGAAATCTGCTACCTTCACACTCAAATATTTAAAATAATTCATCAACATTCAACACGAACTACTGCTCTATCCACTAGTAAAGGTAAGAATATTTAAAGAAAAAAAGACATCAAAAACCTTTTCTTAACGTTTCCTAGCTTTTAAAAAATTCACTGCTAGGACGGACGTTTCCAAAAAGTACAAAAGCAAAGAAAAAAGTTGTAAGGTGCCTGTGCATGAATAGCTCCACTTTCCCGCGTCGTTACCCTGTACTTAAATACAAGTAGTTGTTGTGCTTACTTTTTGTTTATTTTTCCTTACAGAGCGCTTGGCTGCTAGTACCTAATTTGCATTTCAATGAAAATAAAATCAGCATTTACAACTATGTATTAATGTATGTAAAAATTGTTTGTTTTTTTGTAATTCTTTTAGACTGGGGAGCAATTCCAAAGGAAAAGCCACAACACAAGGAGCTATTCATCTACTCGATGACAGTGGGATTTTTCGCATTTCCTTTGATAATGTCCATACTTCCATTGGTGCGCGAGTACGACCCTGTACAACTGATCATTGTGAACGCGTGGAAAGTGACATTTTCTGAAACCCCCTCAGCAAATGTAACGTTTTTTATTAAGCTTGTAAGCTGCAGTTATTATTCGGTAATAGGTTGTTATGGTGCTGCTATTGTCTTTACTGTTATGCTTTTCATTTGCATTATTAATGTGGAGGCATGTCTTCATCTTTCTATGGAATTATTTCCTGAAAAAAGAAAACGGTACAGGACCTTTTTAAGTTTTTCCAAATGTACTCTAACATTTCGAATTATTCAGATGTTGATAGAAATTGAATACGTGATAGTTCACACATTTCTTACTGTGCTGGTGTCAATGGGAGTTTTGGCTACCGCTTGGGGTGGCTACGTAATGTTGATGATGTACTACCAATTTCCACTGGTCATGTATCTTTCATGTTGTGTTATCTTTTTCTTCTGCATGGCTGTCAACTTCCTGTTGGTTACTTTGTCAGGAATACCAAACCAGAATGGGAAGCTGTTTGTTTACTACTGGAGATACAAGTTGAAACATCGGAGAGATAGGATGGTGTTGGACTCTTGTCCGGAAATTGGGTATGCTTTGGGACCATGCAAACCAGTCAAGTTTCAAACAGCGCTGAGCATAATGCATGTTATGATTAATTGTACGGTAACATTAGCTTTAATGAAGCTGAATGATGGCGAGAATTGGAGATGAAAAATATTCACAGCAAACATTTAAAGATTGATTTAAAATATGTACTTGACAAGAATAAAAATAAAGAATAAAAACACAAAGTCGTCTACCAAAATGTATTTTATTCAGAATAATATTTTTTATGCACATGAAATTGGAATAATAGCATTATTAACTTGAGCATGAGTTTAATTTTACTTTTACCTTAAAATAATATTTAATGCACATCAGAAAACAACTGCGCCAATTTAGTTAATCATTAAATCTAGAACATCATTTTACTTTATCTACTTCAATTACTTCTCGACATATTTTTCATAGCATATTCTAATGTGTCTATGGATATACCACCCCTCAACGCCTTTATTGGCGCACCATTTGTCTTCCCCTTCTTCCCCAACGAAAGGACACTGCCACTTGGCATTTCCAAACAAGTTAGCGTAAAGTGGATCAGCATCATAAGAAACATTTTGAAGGACCAGTAAACAACGCTCTTCTTCACGTTCCAACTTTACTTTCATTTTAAGTTCATCTAGTATAGGCGCAGGAGTACCTTTTGGTATTATTCCATGAGAACAACCAATAAAACTAGCTTTCTGGGGATCCATGGAATGTCCACAAATTGCTAGCTGCTCGAGAGCATGGGGATTTTCTCGCCCGTACTTCTCCTGTCTTTTCCGGAAGCACATGTCGCAGTAAAAGTGTCCTCGTAAGCATGAGTAACGTCGCAGGGTGTGGGGGATCTTACTACAATCCTGACACTCCATCTTTTCGTATAGTTCATCCAGATCTCCATCTTCTAGCCTCAAATGCACCAGTCTCGTCGCCGATGCCCCACGTAGTTTTCTACGCTTTTGAACAAAGCTCCTGTTTATTGGAAGAAGTATGGAAAATTATTGGAAAATGAGGATATTATGAGTTAAAAATAACAGAAGTTACGTAAGATTTTAAGTAGGAATGTTGTTTTTCAACTTACAAGATTTTAGCTAACTTTTCCTTATCCACCGACTTGACCTGTTTTCCACCACTTGCATTAAGGCCATGTTCAAGTAGCAGGGGACCCTTCTCCGGAACGGAATTCATTTCCACGGTAAAGTTGTCCAATCTTGGAGTCGAATCTTCTGAATTAAGCAACGGCCACGGATTAAATTATTTTAAAACTAATGCGTGCATAGATAAGAATAAGAAATATTATCAATTATAATAAAAATTCACCCACCACTTCAAACTTACGGATACTTCTCTGTGAATATTTAATAGCTGAATACAGTTTTCACTTTATCGACTGTCTCTGTTCGAGTAAAAAGTTTATTGCTAAAATAAAAAGATTGCTGTGTTAGAACCAGAAGAACATATTACGTTGTAAAAATACAAGTGCAAACTGATGCAAACGGACAAAAAAGGAGTGGGAAAAATGTAACGTTTGATGAGTAAAGAAAGAAACTACTCGTGCTCAAGCACAACAGTGGCGAGCAATAAGCATTTACACAAGTGCGTGCGCTCAAGATCACGAATTAACTCGAATAACTCGATCAATTTAACTGCTCCGTAGAAAATAAACGTTCGTTTGTGTAGCTCACCGTCACCGTACTCAAAGAATTTGCATACATGCATATAATAGTTATTTACCCATGTAAATTTTGCTCGCTATGTTCTACAGTTCAGGTCTGAACATAATTGTGCGTAGCGCAACGCTATAAATTAACTACGATTAAAAATAAGTAAACATTGGTCAAAAGTATAAGAACGCGCGTCATCTACCCAATAATAAATGATTTTTTTTTATTTTTATTAAGATCACTGGAAATTAAAAATCTAAAGTTTCTTTATTAAATTATGGAAAATAATTTTTAGTGATGTTTCGATGAATATAAATAACTGTTTACTGAACAATAAGTTGCTGATAGAAACATTTCATTACGTATATAGCATATTGATTGATTGTATCTGTATTTTCATTTTCTCACTTTGCTTTTTTTAATATGAAATCTAGGTGCATTTTAGGGTTCAATTTTGAACCTTTGTTTCGAAGGATGGTATTTTATAGAATACTAAAAACAAACATATAGAACAAAATGTTATACTACAAAACTCCAGAAATTTAGGATGCGAAAGCCTGACAATAAATGTTTTAGTACTACTTCATATTAATGTTTCCATTGCGGGTTTCATTGCTAGACTAACAAATAAACACATAAGAGGTTAATTAAGTGCTCGCTCATTTGCTAGAAGTAACGTGATCGGCAATACATCAAACGTTTTTTTAAATTCGTCACTGCATGCGGAAATTACGTTTTTACTGAATAGTAACCAAACACAACCTATTAATTAGACAATTTATACGTTGACTCCAGCTGAATTAGTTAAGGAAGGAACTCTTAGATAAATGACATATAAATAAAATGTGACGAAGGTCAAAGAAATTTATCATTTTCCTGTTATTGTCGAGTTGCTCATTATTCTATAGAAATCTATGTGCTAAAACTTTCATTTAAAATTGAAAATCGGTAATTTATTATGAAAAAATCGGATTTCAAAGCAGGCAATTATATGTAAAAACCGCAAGCGAGACAACAACTGGTTGTAATAGCATTATTCTATTCTATGACAACACAACAACAAACCACTTTTTTCTTTGCAAACCTGCAACGGAAAAAATATGACAACATTTCTCTTTATATCAAACACTTATGAGTCATAATATGCATAATTTATGACAAATGTGGTTTCATTTATGTTTTTGTATCAATCCTTTGGTTTTTTGCTTGAACATTTTGGCTTTTTACTAAAGTTGAAATACGTACTATGCATATATATTGCTGACACACACAAACACTACAAAGTACTAATTTTTTTACTTATAAACAAAGGGTCATTCTCTCGTTTTACTCAATTCGTGTTTATGTTCTGCTGAGTACACACATCAACTGCTCAAGTTAGTTGTTTTCACAATGGACAACGTGACGAGCAACTTTACTGACGTAGATAATACATCAGTTTCCATAGTGGAAACGTTTGGACTAGCATTTTGTCACCTGGTCGACTTCCCATCTAATAATTTAACAGATTGCTCCACAGAAGATCCTACAAAATGTGTTCGGTGTGGCTACCACGGAACTTTCTTTACTGGAGAAAGTGTCGACGACTATAGCTCATTGGCTTTATATTACTACTACGCATTGTGGATTTTAGTGATACTTGTTTCCGTTCTTGCTATACTGGGCAACATTGTCATCTTTGTGGTTCTCAAAAGACGAAGGTCGTTAAGCTCCTTTGACTTTTTACTGCAAATGCTAGCATTTTTTGGAACATTTTGCAGTGTTATGTCTATTGTCGCTTCAACAGGAAGTACAGCCTATTTTGGTAAGCTAAATTGAATTCTATAACCTATTTTATTTATCTCTTTGCATCATTAATAAAGTTGCATAATATTTCAATTTGTATTGTTTTTACCAAACAACATAGGCAACTGGTTTGGAAGAGGAAAAGGCTCAATTTACTTGTACTCCTTATCTCTCTTTACCGTATTTTTTGGGCGATCCGGCTCAACTTTCACCACAGTTCTTATTACTATTGAACGCTACCTGATGATAGCATTTCCCATGAAAGCTGGTAATTGGTTTACCTCCAGAAACACAAAACTGCTGTCATCAGTAGTTGTCCTTATGGCTGTACTTGTAAATTATCCCCGATACGCTAGCTTAAATGTGGAGCCCAACAATTTGCGGGATATTCCCAGTCTTGCCTCTTTGGAATACGTTATAAGACCAACTCATCAAGGAAAATTTTGGTATCACACGATGAAATCTGTGCATAGCATGATTGACTATTGGATGCCTTTGCCAATTATTCTACTATTTAATTTGCTGTCATACATTAAGGTAATTTAAACTTCCATGTTAACCGTGATTTTAATGAAGAGTATTGCTGAATTTAAAAATATCATGATAAATACACAATGGTTTAAATTTTTAAAGCGAATACTTTGAATCAATGGCTAATAATTTGTACTGGGTAGGTACGACAATTGTCCAACAGACGCAAGGCAATGAACCTGAGGGTAAAACGAGATATTCGAGCGGTGAAAATGTTCCTTCCCGTTGTGGTCGTCTATTTCCTGACAAACATTGAGCCCATCGTTAACTACATAATTATCCACTTTTCAAAAACAGCATATCGAGAGCTGTACATGCTTCTCTTTTTATCCATTGCGGTAAACTCTGTGGTGAACATGCCCATTTACTACTACAATAGTCAAACTTTTAAATCCGAAGTGCAAGCGATTATGGGTAATTATATTGGTGAGAATAGCAGATTTACCATGTATCTTGGTAACGACGAGGGGAAACCTCATGTTGGTGTTGGAATAAGTGGAAGTGATAGTGGACTTGGTCTTCCAGAAACGCCAAGAAGTGGTGGTGGCAGTGTGGAGATCACTCCGATATTTCAAAATTCAACTTTTGTATAACTACTTGATTTTGCTTAACGAAAAAAAATATTTGTATGTAAATGCATACATACATGAAGACTGTTGAATTGTATATTTGTATATATAATATTATCACTTTATCACATGCATTATTATTACTTTGTAAAGTAATCCACTATTTATTTTCATTTTCAAGTTTATTTTGAGATTTGTGGTAATTAAGATAAACCTGTACTCAAGCTAAGAAAAAAAGTTGGTCGGTTTGTAAACATCCTTTAGACTGGGGTTTGTTTCAAAGACAGTACATATTTTGTAATTTGATTGGCCGTGAATTAATTAATTAATGATATTAGTAGCGATAAAATAACACTGCCCATTCAATTAAAACTATATTGTCTATGTAACTTTTGCACTTTTTGAAAAAAATACAGTACTAACAAATAGGTAAGTAGAATTACCGAGCTAAAAATAATTGTCATTTGTGGCAATTAAGTTTATAAAAATAAAAAAACAGCTTAAAATTGAAATAGCTATATGTATAACCAGCAAACAAATAATATAAGGTACAGTGCAGTATAAGTATTGTGTTACACAGTACAATATTTTTTATTTTTAATGTACAATAAAGGCATATAAAGAAATGCAAAACTACAAGGATATTAAATTTAAACGGAAAAGTTGCAAATTTAATTTGGTTTCTAACGTATATGTTATGCGCAAAATGTTTCAATTATTTTTTGTATTGCATTTAGCCATTTCAGTTAAGGATACTTTTTTCTTTAGCCAAGGTCGTGATGAGGTGACAACCGAATACCGCACATTTAAAGGACATTTTTACTAAACAAAACATTGAGAAAATGAATTTCCCTTTTATTTAATATAGCAGACACAACACAAGCCCCGTATACTAGGTATATCAAATCAAGAAGCGTGTTCTCATTTCATTTCATTACTCAAATAAACTCAATTTGCATATTGTTGAAGCATGGTTCATAGTAAGTTCAAGGTTGTTTCAAAATTCATCACAAAAACAGATAAAGTATTTACTGCATGTAACACAGCAGCACATCCACCAAAAAGCTTATGATTTGATTACTATGATTACCTACATTATGTATTATATTGTACATATATATACAAGCGTATTATTTTTGTCTCTGAGCAATTCACAGACGAGCTAAACTGGTGACTGGACTGGATAATTGGATTGAATGACATGTTGAGTTCATACTTCATGTATGTAATATGGCAAATACAGCTACTTGATGCACAACAACAGTCATGGGAAATATCTATATCACAGCTTCACTTTCTACGAAACGGCTGTTCATACGACGCAAGTTATAAAAGCAATAATATTACTGCTAGTGGCGTAGTAACAGCTTTTGATAACACCAACTCAAGTTGAATGCAGTTTTGTGATGTCTTGTTACGCTTATGCCAAAATACGCCAAAGTACAATTTATTTGGAACGGCTTACACTTGATGTACTTCAGCCAGCAGTCAGCACCTAGCAATGTCTCACATAATAAAGAAGTGGGTATTTTTTGAATAACATACATAGTTACATACATAATATCATCCTTCATACATAATAATTTAGCTGAGCTCAGCACCTCCTCTATTCGACTGATTGACAGTCACTCAAAAATTACTAGATTTAAATTTGCTAAAAAGAAAACAATTGTCAGCATGGATCAACTTGTAAAATACACCGGAAGCTGTCATTGTGGAGAAGTGAAATATGAGGTGCTAGCACCTAGTGAACTCATTGTCACTGACTGCAAGTAAGTTTTTGCTTGTAGTACATTCAAATAGCTTTAAAAAATATATATTGCTTACTTAATTAGATACCTAACAAACTTTTTACAGCTGTTCTGTATGTACCAAAAAGCAAGATAGACACTTTTGTGTGCCAGAGGAAAACTTCAAGCTGCTTTCTGGAGAATCCGTTATCACCACCTACACATTTGGAACTCATCAAGCAAAGCATACTTTCTGTTCTAAGTGCGGAGTGCAATGTTTCTACACTCCAAGGTCAAATTCCAAGCAAAGAGGTATATACTCTGCTTTCCATGGTTTTTTTATTTTTCACAGCTTAGAATTTGGCAAGTCATTTTAAAAGGTGTAAATAAGTCTTTAATTGATTTTTGCTTGTTTTTTAAAGCAATAATGCCACATTGTGTAGACAGCCCACTTCCGCTTAAAATCACATTGAAGAAATTTGATGGACAAAACTGGGAGAAAGCTGAAGAAGAAGATAGACGAACTTCAAATCATTAAAAAGTTAAAATGAACCCATGCATTAAAACATTACCTGATTTTGCTGACCTTTGATTTAAAATTGCAAATGCTAAAAAAATAAATGCAATACTAAATAACCATTGAAATCATTTTTAAAATTCCAATTGCGTGTAACGTCATGAAATTACTTCCGTACCCATCTTGGTACCCATCCCATTGCTTCAATAGTTCAATAATAGATCCACATCTGACATGAAAGAAGTTTTAAGACAGTTCTGACCTTTCCATTCATGTTTGTTAAATTAAACTAGTGATAAGTTATTTCGAAAATGACACAGAAAGATAATTGAATGCCAGCATTATTTAATAACAATAATTATCGACAATTTGATAAATACATAACAATAGGGCAAACAATATTATGAAGTTCATTGTAATTTTTAGCACAAGAATAGTTGAGGAAATGGCTTTTTCGTGTTGTGAAAGAATTCTATTTAAAACTTTTAGGTAATAAAGTAGCTCGTTTTCAGTTCTAATACAGATCTAATATGCTTTCTACGCAGACAAATTAATTTTAATATTTTCTAAAACGTTTCTAAAACTCAAATATTCCTTAACTTACAAAAATGGTAAATATAAAAATTGTATTTCCTTAATTAATTTTTTTTCAATTTCTGATTATTCTCTCACACGAACATAAAATGGTTTCGCTAGAATTGGTACAGGCCGATTTCTCTCTCGATGAATCACATAGCCGATGAAAATGGTGCCAAGAAGTATTGCTATTATGAATGGTACAACAACTATGATAACAATTATCATAACAACTTCATTTGAATTATTTTCTTCAAATATCTTCTGTTCTTCCGTATTATTAACTGAATTTATCTCAGTTGTTGACAACTGAATGTCATCGCCATTAATTGATTCTGTCTGGCAATTATTATTCTTCTCCGAGCATTCCACCAACGTTGTGTTTTCTTCAAATAT
>JAHZMT010000764.1:0-24174 GCA_027743785.1 Sinhomidia bicolor | reverse complement strand
ATTTAATAGCAAAATAATATTTTGATTTATTTCGCATTTTTTGTTTTACATCAGAACATATTGAGTACATCAAATCAAAAACAAGCGTTGACAATATTGGTATAGGTAGCAATTTTGATGGGATGGATCGGTAAAATAATATGCAGTCTTACTCTTAACATAGCTTCTATTCCCATTTACATTATACCATTATATGTAGTTACCAAATTTAATCATATTATTATGCTTTATTGTAGACCCGTCAGAGGCCTCGAAGATGTTTCAAAATTTCCCAATCTTTTTGCTTCCCTCATTGAAGCGGGATGGGACTATGATGACTTGGAAAAATTGGCTGGGAAAAACTTTTTGCGTGTGTTAGAACAAGTTGAAGAGGTAAGAGCTAAAAAATGCAAAAACTTTTACTTTCATTTCTTTACTTGCTATTTCTACTATATCAAATCACATTATAAGCCCATTCGTTTATACATCCCTATCCTTATGTACAACATCTGTAGTTTTTTTCTTATCAACTTCCGTTAGTTTTCATATAGTTCAATAATTAAGCACACAACAAAGAAAAAAATAATACTGTATTCATTATTTTCTTTGAAAGTCAACCAAATAATAACGAGAAAAGGAAGCAATTTATTTTACCTCTTTACTAAAAACTCACCGCAAAGCAAGTGATTAACACGCGTTTACGTCATTACACCTGAACAAATACTACATTACAATCAACAAAGCGACCAACTCCACTCTCATTTTTTTCTCCTTTTTTCTTCCGTTGCACTTGTCACTTGTTTTATGTTTGCTTGTTTTATCTTACTTTAATCTCTCTATATTTTTCTTGGCTTATTCTAAATACCTAGCTTGTTTTCCTTCTTTCATTTTTTTGTTTGATTGTCTGAACACCTACACGATCAACACACATACTATTCTTGTATTACTAAATGTTTCAGGTACGCGATAACCTCGAGAGTATGGATCCACTGCAAACATATATCGATCGACGACACGTGAAAAAACAGTGGGATAAAGAGAACTGCACCAGTAAATTAGGGCTTTTCCCTCCTGACCTAGTGCCCACATTACCTCCTAACTTTTCATTTTCTAGAGACATTCTCTCTGCTCTTGGCTGACATTTTTTTGCCTGATGATGACATTGAACACTAATAAAAAGGATGAAATGATATGAAAGCAAACCATCATACAATATAAAATTATTATGCATGTAGGCATATTATACTCTATGAATTTTTGTAGTAGTAATGATGATGATGTTGATGTTATATCAGTTTTTTGTTAAATCCTTTTTGTTTAATATGAGCCTATCTTGTTTATACCAATTTTTTCTTGTTAATCCCAACACCTGAGAAAAAACTTGTTTCATCGTTTACCCTTTTACCTTTTACTTTGTTCATTATGTATAACTGATACGAAATTCAGTTTCTGTTTTTTTAAAAAAAAGATGGCTGAATAAAAAAATATATATAAATATTAAAATTCTAGATTGCCTGTTTGTGTGTGTACTCTATTCAATTAATTTTTATTGGTGAGCATATGAATAATATTTAAGCGTTTTAATAATTTGCATTTTATTACTTAAATCAATACGTCCACTTTTATGAATCGCTTCTTCTCTTGCTTGTTTATTTATTTCATTTTCATTCTTTTACCAGTTGACATCACCAAAAAATACATATACATATATAATAGTAGTAATAGTATAGTAGTATTATACAGACACAACTAGCGAAAAAAATTGCAGTCTAAAATCAACAGTAAAAATATTCATAACATGCGCTTTGATTAGCAAAAATAACAATAAAAAATGAATCACAATTATTCATGTTAACAATATATATATAACATCAATTGCTTATAATAATAGGTATATGCATATAATAACCAATCAATCGATATGCTACTTACTGCTACCATAAAAAATCAACATATCTACTACTACTACTTACGTTACATCTTACTCATAAAAACAACAAGTCTGGTAGGTAGTCTGAAAAAAGAAATCAATTAAAATGAAAAACTCTGAAATAGGCATATATTTAATCTATATTGAAGTTCTACAGCAAAAATGAAAAAAAGAACATGCATCTAAAAAACAGAAAAGAAATAACAGGAAAGCAGGTAGGTTGTAATTTTTTAATATGTAAAAAATGTAACAGAAATTATAACAGCAAAAAAATTTATAACAATCAAGCAGAGCAAATAATATTACCAACAAACTGGACCTGATGAGAGGTTCGTCTACTTTCATTAATCCTAACCGCTATACATAAATACAATATTTAACAAAATGTACGTTATTTGTAGTAGTCACTATTCACAACATTTAACTATGTATTGTAAAGTTATTAAAATCGCAAACCTTTGAATCTTAATAATAATGATATGGCTGTATAGAGTAAATTAAAATATTTCATATTAAAAGTCTAATTAATATAGTATAACCTACCAAAACGATATATACCTAAACGGCAAGTCAATGTCTTTTCTGTTTTTGTTAGTTTGTCCACACGGCTTAATTAAACTTGGTATATACACCAAGTTTCAAGTTGGTATATAGAGGAAATTGAATTCGTTAATTGAAAAATGTTCGTCATTATACTGAATATACCAAAGTTGTTTTCTTTGTCATTTTACAAGTTGGTTTGAGTCCAGTATTTAAAAAAATGTCAAAATACCTATGTGAATTGCTAAGGCGGTCTAATATGTCCAGTAATTAAAAATGAGAGTACCGTTGTACCGAAATTATTCATGGTACGTTTATAGTATTTACAAAATGAAGTCATGTCAGTTCACGAGATAAATCTAAAAAAACGTATTTCACTGTAAATTACTTTATCAACATAATATAGGTTATTATAGAACTGTCTACGTTTTATATGCATATACACAAGGTTGGCAAATTTTAGTGCTATCAGTATCAATTTGCCTTACTGTTTTCTACAAAATATGATCAGTTTTATAGCTCAAGCGTTCCGCAGATCATCACCATTATCAACACCACCGTTGTCGCCCAAAAATATTCAGAAAGAAACATCAAATCGTTGCCATTCAAGACAGATGCGCAATAATTTCTAAAAAAAATGTAGATAGGTACTTAGGTATGTATGTTATGTAGTAATATTAGGAGTTGAGTAGAACAGGAATCTATAACAGAGACCAGTGATGATAGGAAGATGGAGTATGATGGTTATCAAGCTGTGTTTATCTTTTGTACAGGTAATTCTTGGCTTCCAGGATAGGTTGTCCACATTTGCCATGATGCTTTTTGCCAACCTGCAAACAAATTACAGCAACTCAACTTACTATTTTATCCAAAGTTTTAAAGGAACAAACGACTCGTATCTGAGGCATGCGTTCAGCTTAATCTTCAATTACATAGTAAATTATATGCATTCATTCACGTCTTCATGGGAAATAACGATAAAAATACTTTATTATACTTGATTATTTTAAAGATACATACAACAATACTTACTCAGATAATATATTGCTGGTTATTACTTAGCATGACAGGAATATAACAGGAATCACTTGAAATACCCAAATAAATTTTAATGAATTGTTCATGTAGGCACTCACAAAATATAATTTACTAAGCAATAAAGTTCAAACCAACATTGTCAATAATATTTCTTACTAAAGCTGTTATTTAACAAATTTTGCGTTTTAACAAAGTTACCATATTTGCACTAGTCCGCGTATCACTTTTTGGGACAATTTTATGACGCCGATGATGGCAATAATTGTGATTTGATGTTAATCTGTCCTTTCTTTATTTCGAAAAATCTTTCAAAAGCAAATGAAAAATTGATCAGTATAACTTTAATTACATATTTTAGGTATACCTCAATTTCTGATTTGCTCCATCATTTTCACAAAACTCTGTAATTTTGAGTCACATTTATTTTAGAAACTAATACTCGCATAGTAAACCAACAGAAGCATAATTCAAATCTCCCAAAACTCATAAACGTCATATTCATTCATTCTAAAATTCAATAAGTATCCTATCGCAAATGGCAATTTAAACAAAAAAAACTTGTTAGTTTACTATACTCAAAAGAAGAAGTTAAAACCAAAATCACCATCCTAAATAATAATACCAATATTTGTATGTGTCAACAAATCATCATTGTCATTCATATACAATCTTTCAGTGCATTGGTAAAAAAAACAATAAAAATATGAATGATTACTTCTAGAACAAGAATGGGTTAATAAGTTAAAAGAGTAAATGGTAGGCACGCTAGATTATTTATCATAAAATGTTTTTATATTTTACAGTCACTTGACTTGATAACGATGATAATAGTAATAACGAAAAAACACATTTCGTATGAATTATTCATCCAACTTCTCGGTTTGTAATTTCTCTGCTATCTAGTTAGAGTTTTTATAGGCACTACACCCCTTTCCTTTCGCTTATTGGTTTGCATTTTTTTCTTTGCCATCTTCTTATACGCAATAATTTTTGCACTGCTGCATATTCTGCCAAAACTGTTTTTTTTCTTCTGAAACGACAAGGTCGATCACAGTTAAAAGTAAAATCTGGCTTTACTTGCTGAGCTTGTGCTGTATAAGTTGCTGTAAGCACACACAGATGTTTCAAGCTAATTATTATATGAGCACAGCAAAGAGGACTCATAGAAAAAAGTATCTTACTGATTTAAATATTTTTCTTCATCGAAAAAAAATTATTGCATTTGGTTGGCCGTGCCAAAAAATATTATTAAGTTTGCCTACTGATAAGTACGGACTTGCTACTCTATTATTATTGATTTATTTACTTCTTTTGACTACTTAAAAAAAATTTGCATACAGTATTTACCATGCTGCCGCCACTTATTGCCAACCATGTTGCTTTGCTTTTAAACAAGACATTCTACCTGTTCTATTTATTTATTAATGATAATTTTGATTGATGATAATAATAATACGCAGAAAATAAATAATAATATGCAGGATCATTTCTTACTTGATTCTCCTAACCACTGCTTCTACACCCTTTGCCAGGAAAGTCAATACGCAATTGACTTTTTTTGTTGTGAAAGTAAAATAGTAATAAAAAACGGCACAATCAAAACAATTTCATTTTTATGAATGGGCTTTACTACTACGCTCATCTCTTAAGCGCAAGCGCGTATGAATGAAGTTGAAAAGCCAAGAAGAAGATGAAGAAATTGAGAAGGATGATTAAGAAGATGAATGATGGTAGTTTTAACGAATGCAACTACCTAAACGTAATAATAAGTTTGCTAATGTTATGGTATTGTCTATATACTACAGTTACTACAGTTGATAGGTACTTGTGCATGTCTGTGCTTGTAGCGGCGATCAGATCAGCGTCCATCAACCTTTCATCGCGACCCTGAATAAGGTGTCGCAGTGCAGTGCTGCTGCAGCACACACCACTTATTTTTTTCACCAGTCAACACTTTACTGCAGCCGCCAAGACACGGTAATAAAATAAGACTTATTGTAGGTACACATGCACATAACTCTTTTTTGTAAACTCAACTTTTTCTTATCGATTTCATTTCATCGAAAGTTTTAAAAAATTAAAAGTTGATTTAAGACCTGCATTCCTTTTTTTACATTATAATAATTTACTTCACTACTACTACAACTACGACTTCTACTTACCCACAGTTCTGATTACGCATCTCGCACTCATTGCGGTAAAATTTGTTGTCTGACCCACAAACAAATTCACGACGACTTTCGCAAATTGCATTGCAGAACTTGGTTGTTTGGCAGCGTTCCAGTGGCACCCTCACCACTCTCTGGCCACACGTCTCTCTTTTCATATCACACTCGGTTCTATCAATCGCCAATCAACCAAAGGCGACAAAGAGGAAACCAAGAAAAAATATAAGCAAATAAATAACAAATTTTACTACTGTACATAAATATTCTTATTTTAAAAAGTCAAGATTTCATCAGTGGACAAGTAAGTAGGCAATATTCTTTTTTATCTAAAAATTGCCCTGCGCTCAACATTAAATAGCGTCTCATAATTCATGACACTTATTTATTTTCGATGATGATGATGACTACTGATTGATTGATTGATGGATGCCAATTTGCTAATACAAGTCAACCAGAAAAGACACGCAAACTTCTTTTTACTTTGCCCAAATACTTTTCACTTTTTTTTACTTTGCACGATGATCATATTATTGAAGATAGGCATGCATCATTACATTTTACATTTCATCGCATGACTTACCTGTATACATTGCCATCACTGCCGCAAACAGGCTCGTCGGAAGCCTCGTCTTCAGGGCATTTTTTCGCTGCACCGCATCTTTCCGGACTTGTGAGGTTATGTACAGGCTCCCCAATGCGCCATCTGGATACCTTTCCTGTGTAAACAAGCAAAAAAATCAAAACATTATTATTATTATTAAAGCACTTGAAAAAATATATAATCTTCTCCATCAATTCCATCTTTATAGCCGTTGCCGTTTTCATGTTCTGCTTCTATTATCATTTCTCATTTTATTTATTTTATTTATTTTTATTTAACGCAAATGAGACTTTTTATATGTATCTATCGGTAAATCTCTTACAAGTAGTAAAAAACTGCATTGTAATGGCGTTTTAAGTAGCTATTCTTCTTGAAGGGATAATGATAATTTAACTAGGCATCTCTCTCTCTCTCTCAAAATGTCTTTAAAAATGTCTACCACTACCACTACTGATGTTTATGACACGTTTTGCTATTACAAATGAATTCTAAATCACAAGACACGCATATCAAATTAGCACTTGAGCATGAATCTCTGTCTACCTATCTCTTCAGAATAGTCTTTTGGTGGTGGTGGTGGTGGTGAAAAAACATTTTATGATATTTTTTGTGTAAAATGAATATAATAATAATAATAATGCGTCTTGTTAAGTATTTATTTTGTTAAATGCAAATTCAACTGCACAAAAAAGAAGTCCATCTTCTTCTTTCCCTTTCTGTTAATGTGCTTTATATGATAATGCTACTGGTACTACCTAAAACTGAATCTGCATAATGTAATGTAAACATCAAAGGAGGATATATAAGAATAAGAATAGAAATATATACAAAAGTAAATATGTGTAATGTTTCTCCATTATTATTATTATTATTATAAACCTTTTGTGTTTTAGCTATGTTCCCAACTAACTAGCAACTATCCGAAAAAAACCCTAAAGGAGTTTTCAACGCAGGTGGTAGCATTTATCTTGTTAATTTTCTATTTTCAACAGCCATCATTTTCCCTGTTAATTTCTTTTATGTGTGAGTAATTTGTACACAGCGGGAGAAAAAATGAGGGTGCATGTATAATATATAGGTAGATTGTCTGTTAAATGGCAAGCTGATTAAATGAAAGTGGGTGCCTTGTTGACTGATAAATTATTATTTTTATTTCAGTCTTTATCATCATTTACCTGCAAGTTGAGATTTGAAGTGTGCACCAGTTTGTGTAAGTCTTTCCGTCCGTTCCTAAAAATATTTCATTGAATGAAAGTGCCACAATTACTAGATATGTTTGCGAAACACTATTTGAAATAATCATGCAGACTAACCGCACACTGGGTCATAATTGGTTCCACATCGGATGATCTTGCACTTGATATCCTTTTCCCTGCACTTTTCAAACGATACCTTGTTCACCTTATACTTCTGGGGTCTGTACGTATCAATCCCATCGGTTGATAATTGGTTGATTGACAGCAGCAAATTAATGCAAAAGTTGTTGCAGACAGACACGATTTTTAAAAACAAAATACAACATTATTCACTAATCATTCCTATTTTCACTCTTGTTAGTCATTCGTCAAGAACAAGTAAGGATAAAAGAATTGGCAAATTTTTTCCACATTTCTTACCCGCAGTTCATAAGTCTGAGCTCACATTCGTTGTCATATATCAAACCATCAGATCCACAAGTAGGAGAGGCAGGCTCACTTTCACATGTTGTCGATTTAGGACAACCGTTTTCAGCCCGTCTGTCTCGAACGCAGTAGGAGATGGGCACTTCGAAAACGTGTTTGCTGTGTATGGCAGTTCAAGTAAAAAGCATAATATACACATACACACATACATACACTGATGTCAGAAAAACATTTTCAAAAACTATTATCACGAGACGAGAAGGTATGTACATGAAAAAAAATTCTATCTCTTTATCAAAAACAATTATTGTTTTGTGCTCTTGTGTCCGTGTTAATTAACAAGATGAGCGTTTTGAGCAGCAGCAACAGCAGCAGTTCTATACAAGTAGTATATAGCATGCGCCGCTATGAATAACAAAATCTATCATCATCATGTCATAACAATGATCATTATCATAAATGTCAGTAAACGTTATATACAGCCCTGTCGCTTTTTTATATCGTGTTTCTGGGATAACAAGCCTTGTCACAACAAATTACCTTCACTGGTCAAAATATCGCACACAAGTTTTGCAGCAGCAGCTACGAGTAATCTAACAACATTTGATAACACTAAATAAAAAATATACTATACATACATATCTTAAAAAATAAAAGGAGAAAGTAATTAACAACAGATAAAAATGAACAATTTACTAACTAGATCCTTTCGGTTCATTAATACGATCATCATCATCATCGTTATTTTTTTTTCAAAACAATTATCATTTACGTCTGATTTGCTCTTTTACTTTTTCTCTTTCTGGTATCTACTTGTCTATTCGAGAATCAGTGATAAGCTAATGGAGTGTAAAATATATAATCTTGTAACTTCATTCCTATCATAATATCATCCAATCCCACTTTTCATCATTGACAAAAAAGGAAACAAGGCGGTTTACTTACATTGTTGAAAAAGGGTAGCAAAGCAGTCAAGTAGTATGGCAGGTATGCATTCATAGAGTAAAATAACAAATAAAAAAATAGCCAACAGCCTTGTATTTATTTATGACAGTCAAGTTCAAGGTTAACTTTCATAAGGAAAAGCTTTTAAAAATAAAGTTTGCTACTCAACAACAAAAGTACATAGCTTCTCTTGTCAGTATTGATCTGTTGAAAATTAATAATAATTATTATTTTCCAATTCTTATATCATTTTTGTCAAACCCACCGCCTTTCTAATAATTATGCCTAGTTTCGTGAAAGTTTCAATTGACAAAAATTATTTTTACTATTACGCTATACTTGTAATTTCTTTTAATTTTTTTTATATTTTCCAATTGTCGATTTCCCTCTTTCCATGTCCCTATTCATATATATTTGCAATTATCTTCATTTCTTTTTTGGTTAAGTGGTGGTATAATAATAACTCCTTTAAAAAAAATAAAATCTCACCTTCTCAAAATAAACTTGTCAATAAATTTGTCAAACTCAGTTGGCAATACTATTAGTTAGTATTAAATTGCGTTTCTATCAACTTATCTTTTTCTTTGCTACTGATCGATTTTCCCACTTACAAAAGGACATGACCCTTTCATTCAACTGCTGAAATTGGCTTCATTGTTACGCATCGACATTAGACGATAATTTGTAGTTTTGTAGTGTTATTATTCGCGCATGATTATTTCAAAATGCATATTCCCATAAAAACTGCATAACAGCTTTTTTCAATCTTGTTACGGCAGACGAGTTTTTTCTCTTGGTCTTCTTTTCTTTTACCCTCCTACTCGACATTTTCATTTTTATTGCCATAATGTATCTTCTGCTACTGCTGCTGCTGCACTACACACACACACCTTTCGTAATGGTTATTATTATAAATTTTTTACAAGAAAAAAAGAGGTAGCATGTCGCATTTCTGCTGCTGTTGATACTTTTGTCATTATCAAAAATATACTATACTACGACACAGTAGTGGTTTTAGTCAGTGTAACAGCAGGAGTATTAAAAGTAGAATTTTTTATTTAAGAAAATATAAAAAGCATCCACACTCACCCACAGTTTTTCATTTTCATTGCACATCCATTATGATACAGCCTACTATCCGAACCACAAGTTGGTTTAGAGATCCTCCAACACGAATCACCGCAATGCTTTGTGGTCTGACACCGTTTCAGGGAAGTGCGAACCACACCTTGTCTGCAATTTATTGCAATAGCAAGAGAGAAAAAAAGATATCCAAAAAGGCATTATTATTATCATTATTACCACATCAGATTACCAGCATCATCCTCCTCCTCCTCCCCCCGTCACCTTTCTTTTTTTTTCTCTGTCGTCAAACAGAAAATAATGATATTTTTTCGAGTTACACATTTACAAACATTGAGAAGAATAATATTGTCAATTTTACTACTTTGTCATCATCGTCAAATGCATTTACTACCGTATATATTTTTTTCTTTCTTTGTACAATTTGCACTAGAAACTCCCTCAAATTAATCTTCTTTACAACTGACTTTAAACAAAAACAGTTACTGTAAATTACAATTTATTTATTTTTTACTATTTTTCCAAAACCAAAAAATAATTCTTTAGTACAGTAATGTACGTACCCGCAAGTTTTAAACTTCATGTCACACGTTGATTTGTAGACATTCCCGTCGGAAGCACAGATAGGACCATCCTTTGGTGCATACTTGCATGAAAGCGGACAATTCTCGCGTGATGCGGTTGTGTTCATGCAAGGTCCGCTGTGCGCAAGGTATATTCCTCTCCTAAACAATGAAAGCAAAAAAAACAACATCAGTAAGAGCATATTATCCTTCATAAAAATGTGCAACATCACATCATTGTCATCACCAGTACAAATGCACGCGGCATGCATACAACAACAATAAGTAGGAGAAAATTATTATTGCCAAGAGTTCATATGAGTAATAATAATATATTTTAAGTGAAATGAAATACCATTGTGTCAGCAGCTACTTAAATTAGTTTTTAAAAAGTTAAATTAGTGCAACTTCCACTAAACTATTATTATTATTATGGACATACGCAAGCTGGTTGTAAGTAAGTAAGTGAATAGACCCAACCCATGCATAAGGCGTAGCAAGCAACACACATATTTTTGCCAAAGACATGTTTTTTACTCCTCACGTTGTGGTCGATTTCAAATATATTCGTCGGAGAAACTGCATATTAAAATGCCATTATCATTAGATGGCATGCGCCAAAACTAGAGCTAGGAAAACTGTGCAAGAAAAAAAGTACCTTGTGCAGTGCAGCAGCAGTACTCAGAAAAAATTGCAACATTGTTGCTACTTCTTCTTCTTCTGCTCTTCTTTCTACTACTTTTTTGCTGAAATGCCTGTGATCTACAACAACACGACGAAAACGTACGCGAGTGCAGTGGTGGTACAAGTATAATAATTAAATTAAAAACGAATTTGTTGTACTATTATTATCGGCACACGTGAGAGTGGTGATGGAAAAGCTACCAACTTTTTCCTGGGTAATTGCCTGACGAGAGTGCATGTCATGACTCATGACTGCTGCTTTTATATAAAAGTACAAACCTACATACATAGACATTTGCACATCTGACATTTGATACATTCGTATAAACTTACTTTTTTCTGTTTAACTGTCTCTTTGATTTGTTTGATAAAAATCGGACAAGTTTATACACTCCTCCATTCATATAAAACTATGATGATAAATCAAAATGAAACAATGTCCATTCGAAAGCTCAAATTTTACTTTTTATACACACGTATTGTAATATTATTATTATCATCAGCAGCAGACAAAAATGAATGCAACAGTTTTATTTTCATTCGACGAAAAAATGTTTTCACTGTTGATTGCCGCATTGTGCAAGTTATATAGGTATACATAGAGGCATACAATAATATAAATTATTACACGAGTTCATCAATCCCACCTACATACCATACACCACCATAAAAACCGTTGTTGCACTGCACTCTCTGCTTAAAAACCCTCTAATCTTCCCTGTCACTGCTTTTGTTCGCCTGTCGGAAGAAGTGAATCTGAGAAGAAGTGAATTTGCTCCTGTACAAAAGGTCATGTTGTCTTCAAAAACTTTTTTTACGACGATGATGATGATGATGATGCTGACGATGATGCATTCTTTTTTAACAAGCTGTCAATTCAAGTATTCATATGATCATGTACCAATAATATGCAGCATATTATCATCATATTATTCATATACGACATTTTGAACTTGTACTTATACCTACACACATTATGTGTCACCCTTTATTATTATGATTGTTGTACACTTGAGGAATTGCTCTTTGTCTGATTATGTGATTATCATTCTTTGCGCATAAAAAATTGCAGAAACTATTTTTTCCACTCAACGCATGCGACCCAACACGCACACGCATTCCTAAACGTAAAATTAAATGTTATTATACATATATTCCGTCGTTTTCTTATCTAACATTCTCATCTCTTTCAGCTTGTTAGTCTAAGTAACTTTCTTTGGACTGACCAGTCAGGAAATTATTATGAGAACCGATATATATGTACCTAGTCAGTATACACATCTTTCATTCATAAATATCTTCTTCGCTCTGAAATAAAATATCTGCGCATTTTTATAATGACATCCATTGTTACTAGTTTTGTTGCTGTTTTCGCTCTCTTTCCTTCTACCTTTCTTCAGTTTTTGTTATATTGGTTTGGTTGGACTTGTAAAAGGTGTGACGGACGACGAGGTCTTGCTCCTTGTACAATAATCTCTGCTACTTAAATTACCAACATCTAGTTTTTTCTTTGCTCTTATTTTTTCTTCTTCTTCTCTCTCAGATGATCCGCATAACAATAATATATTTATACACTTTCGTTTCGCGATCATCCGTACACCTCATCATAAACTATTATCATCATCATTATCCTGATACTTATCAACACGACCATTTATTATGATGGGTGCGCTCTATTACAACAAGCTGGTAGTAAACTAAACCAAAAAAGTTGATTTCTATCAAATCAATTTTTCAAAATCTCTCGACACACAACTACAACTCTATTAGCGATAATTGAAGGTTGATAATTCTCTAATAGCCTCCTTTTTAAAAAATCTCTTTTTCGTTGACTTCTGAGTTACAAAACGACTCAAATATAATACTGTGAAAGGGGAAATGTTTTTTTTTCATTCAAGGATATGTACATGATGATATGGATGAATGAGTAAAAATCTTGTATGATCTTTTGCGATTAGAATTTTTTAATCTGTGCAGTTTTCAAAGACAAGTTAGAAAATTGAGTGGTCAATTGTGAGTGGGCATGCATGTCTGTAACAATTGAAAAGAAATAAAATGGTGTTGACAGCTGAACAATGATTTAGTGTCACAAATACAATAGTCAAACTTGTAGAAAAAAGATTACGTGCTTTTTCTTTGTTAAAGTCGTCGTCGTCGGCTAGAGAAAAAAATGCAGTTGGAAAATCTTTTTTAAAGGGTCGGGCCTTGTTTTTTTAAAATCACACATACTCTCTGTTCTTAGTAAGTCGTAAGTCTCTCTATAATAGTCTATCTGTTTGTACAGAATCATGTTTAATTTCAGTAAAAGCAACTTTCCTTAAGAAAACAATAATTTACATATTATTGTTAGTGTTTTTTTTCCTTTGCAAATCAATTTAGCAATGTTGATTTGTTCGCGATAATGCGTAGATGATGACGATGATCACCAAAATGAAAAGAAATATGTATACATTTATTTATTTTTTCCAAATAAAAAGGAGATTAAAGAAGACAGGATTGATTGTACTGCTGCTGATGATGATGATAATGGCGTTTTTATGGAGTTTTGTCACCAATACTGTTGTAAGCAAATTTATTGTAAGTGCCTACAGAGTTATTGGTTTTGCACTTTTCCCTGTAATAAATATATGTCATCATGTGCTAGCACGTCTGTCCTTGTCTTCATCTCATGTCATCATACATCATCCATTCTACAAGCTTTCATTTTACTTTTTCTCATTTTGCATGATTGAATGAATGAATGAATGCACGGCGAAACTGCAGAAACTGCTGCTGCTGCCGTGCCTTTTTTGTGACATTTTTTTAAAAAACCAATTTGAGTTGTACCTTTTACAAATAAATTTAATGTAAAGCAATAGACTGTTTCGCAGTGATTTTAATTTCTATCAATGCCGCCTCACCTTTAAATTATCTGTCATCCGACAACATAAGATGGTAACGACAGTAAAAAAATAGTAACAACGATAATTTTTTGATTGAAGATATAAATGACCTGTAGTACAACACCGCCTTATCATCAACTTTTTTTTAGCAAGTTATTCATTCATTCGTTTTTTTCTTAATAAAGTGTACAGTGTAGTGTGTAGCTCTCATCACACAAATAAAGCCGGTTTTCTATTTTTATGATCAATTACCGAATGACTGAATTATTTGAATTGTAAAAAGAAGTAGATGTTCTGTCATTATCCGATAAAGAAACTAAATTGAAAGTTATTCAAATAAGACCAAGTTAATATAAATGTTTATTAATATATTGATTATATGTATAAATATAATAATTATTAATATATTATTAATAATTACTGTTTTGAAAGTCCAAGCACATTAATACTTCACCTACGACCTCTAAATATATTATTATATTTTAGATTTTTTCAAGAAAGGAATTTTTATCACATCTCCTTGCTAGTACATTACATGCCGAGGTTTTCATTCAAACAGATAATCTTCTCTACGTTTGTCCCTACTAACAATTATTGTTTAATATTACTGGCGTTAGAATTGTTCACCATTGCTCTAATTACCTCCTACCTTGCATATCCGTTTCTTATGTTAGTTTGGCAATTTCCGAAAAAAAATACAGTAAAGCTCCACATCTTACAAAACGTGCTTAATAGTGCCGTGTTCTTTGGTGAGAAGAATGCATGCTGGTTTGTCTGGCACACATGTACACATTTTCTCGTCAACATACATAGTTAAGCCGAAAAAATTGCAGTGATTGCATTGCACTTACACAGACAGTAATAATGAGTAGCCATCACTTGTACTGCTGTGTCGCTACTACTGATGTGATGTCCGATTAACAAATAAAGTAACTACATTCGTTTAATGTTTATAATTTTTTTCTTCTTCTTTTCTTTTAAGTACTTACATGCAAACCTCCACTTGAAGAATGCACTTGTTCAGGTACGTTCTTCCATCCGACGCACACACAGGGTCGAACTCATTGTTGCATTTATTATCACAGCGTGAGCCACTTACCCTAGTGCAAAGCTCAAGATTCACTGCATTGACACCTGCAAAAAACAAAAAGGAAAGAAGATAATGAAACCGAGTTACTTACTGGTAAAAAAATACAAATACAAAAAAAATATTTAAAAAAATAACATGGTAGGTAGGTAATAGTAGTAGTTAGCCAGCAAGTCAGTCAGTAGTTTAAAAGGATTATTGGGATTAGAGGAAAGAGGATGACCAAGCATGATGCATGCATGCTCAAAAATGCTGCTCATGTTAGCGCAGCAGTGCATAAAATGTAGACAAGCAACTAAACTTGCATGATGCGTGTGTGCATGTGTGTGTGTGCAGTGCATGCATCATGTATTCTTTTTTCCTTATTGCTTGTTTGATTTCTTGATGATTGACACAAATTAATATTGAACAGCAGTAGTAGTAGTAGCAAAAGAAGAAAAAACTATGAAATTAGTGTCGATCAATTCATGATCAAGAAGGATCTGAGAAAATACGATGATGGGCAAAGGAATCGGCCTAAATTATTGATTTAATAAGGGTCCCAAATGAATATTCTTAGAAAAAAATATAATAAAATCGGCGTTGTAAATCGTTACTAGCCGGATAAAAAAATCTTTAATGTTTTTACTATAAAAAATTATACGACATTGCTGCAGCATAAGAACATTAATAGGGAGGGAGGGTGTATGTATGGGGGTAATAAAATGTAAGGGATTTTTTATTTCTCAGGANCTAGCCGGATAAAAAAACCTTTAATGTTTTTACTATAAAAAAATTATACGACATTGCTGCAGCATAAGAACATTAATAGGGAGGGAGGGTGTATGTATGGGGGTAATAAAATGTAAGGGATTTTTTATTTCTCAGGAGGATGAAGAAGCAGCGCTTCTGGGTAGACATGAAGAAGACGGTAAACCACAAAAACGTCATGTAAAACAACGGCAGCACGCAGCAGTGGTGTTGTCAAGTAGTTATCTTAAGTCTAGGCTGTAGGCGAAAAAAATGTTGGGTTTATCATTGTCATGTAGCAGTAGTTGTAGTGGTAGTAGTTTGGTTGATGAATTCAATTAAAAAGAGACCAGGATCATAAGAGGGCAGAAAGGCAGAAGTAATTAATGGAATGTGAATGACATGTGGACCGCCTCGAGCCAACATTTTTTTTGAAGGTGAAGCCATTACGCGGCTTGTATGAACAGACACACCAAAAAAGTGTCTGCCTGTGTCTGTTCAAATAAATAATGAATCCCCGAATATAACGTTTTTTCTCTCTCTCTTATCACATTATGGTTTTTTGTGTCTTTTTGCTAATTGAATTCCGCCCTTGCTGCTGCCCTCAAAAGTGCTGTTCAAGTGATTATCATTATCTAAAATGATTAAAAATGTATCGCTGTAGGAAGAATGTAAAGAGTATTTATTTATTTTTCTTTATGGTTTATTCCGGTTTTTTGGGCGAGGAGAATAATATAACAATAATGTTACGTTGTTGTCTTATCAGTATAAAGGTTGGGCAATAATAATGTAATGCAAGTCATTAGCCGATAAAAACACAATGTGCAAAGCTTGTACGTACGTTATCAGGCCCAAGAACAGTATCAATTTTTGGTTTTGTCGTATAAAATATTTCTCGTGTAAAACACAAAATTGTCTTTTTAGATAACTAACCTCTTCCACAAGTGCGTCTTCTCATTTCACAGTCATTTGCGTAGATAACACCGTCCGACGCGCAGACTGGTTCGCTGACCTTGGGACAGGAACGGGGACATGCGGCTGAGGTGTCTGCTTCTACTGGATGGTAACCTGTAAAATGTAAAAAAAAAATTTTTAAGATTTCAAAAAAAACTTTTTGTTCAACAAAGTAAACACATTTACTAAATCAGTGTACCCATTATAAAAAGTTAAACATTACAAAAAAACAAGATTTTTTTCTATTCCGCAAACAAAAAGGAAAAGGATACTGACAAACCAATAATTTACTCATTTACTCAAGTAGAACATTAACAAAATAATAATAATAATAATATATGAAGTTAAAACACGCAATTTCACAATTTGCCCAACATACAGTTTTTTTGTACATTTTCCTCCTGCTTTCGCAATTATTTTAGCATCCTCTCATCTTCAACGACTTTACAAATCCAAATACAGTTTCTCCACATCCACAACAACGACAACAACAACAACAATATAATGCCCTTGCTTGCAATGTTATGCAGTTAGTCACTCAATTTAAAAGAAAAAAATGTTTCTTTCTTTTTAGAATGAAAGGGATGGGTGCACTGCATTTTGCAAATTATATACACACAACACAGCTATACTACCTACCTAAATGCATCCCTGTCTGTCTGTCTACCTATAGTACAGTTTTTTTGTTGGGTTACTGTTTCTTTGCTAAAGCTGCAGTGTATGATGATGATGATGATAATCATGATAAAACTGTGCTGACGGTGACGTTGATGAAATCTTGATAGTCGGTCCATTTTCCGCTTCTACTTCTACTTATTCTCCTGCTGCTGCCATGAAAGTCATGACTAGCCTAGACTCATAAAAAAATTGTGCCATTTTGGAAGGCCATGCAAGATGTGTGTCTGTCTGTCTATATATCTGGTACCTTCTTATTTTTCTATCTTAAAATACCCAAATGCAAAAAAATGCATGTATAATTTTTTTCACAATGGAAAGACAATGTTCGCTAATGTACAGGCATATATACATTATGCATGTATGTATATGATGATGTGATGTGATAATAACAGCCAGCAAAAATGTGCTCTGCAAAACGTCAGCAGCATCAAGAAACGAATCACGTTCTTCTATCGTTATTATTGCTACTTGTAAATTTGAAAATTGGGGTTTCGGTGTAGTCGGTATAGTGGTAGTAGAGTGCTGAATAGCAAGCAGCAAGAAAAAAATATCAAAATGTCGAAGGAAAAGAAGAAGGATACAAACGCTTTTTTTTAAAATCTGGTCTGCTTGCTTTCCTTTGGGTGTATATTTTTACGAGAAAGGATGAATAATAATAAAACGGTTGCTTATAAGTTTTTGTTGTTGTTGTTGTTGGGAGGATGATGATGATGATGATAATGTGATGATGCGATATGTATTATGATTATGATAATGGCATATTAAACATTTTTTTGCAAGCATCATCATTAGATTTTTTTTAAAATGTGCACCCACCACTGGGTATTTGGGCTTGTATTTTTTGCTACTTAACAAGATTGTAGAGAGATATAAAAAATATAGTTTTTTTCTTTAATAAAAAAAGGTAGTGAGGGGCAGTATAATACAGCCCATAATCGATTGTATGATAAAAATGTAAATTTTCTTCTTCTTTCCCCTGTCTTTCGCCGCGCATGCATTTTTTTCTTCTTTTCTTCTCTCTCTCTCTCTTGATTTTGATTGCAAAAAGGAGAGAAAAAATCTAGTAGTATCGTCACTAAATTACATTATCTTTATCTAAAATATGTGTGTATAGTTGATATTATTATGATGATGATAATGATGAACAATGCAGGTACGTGCGACTAGTTGAGATTTAACAAGATGATCAAATCAAGTCAAGTAGGCATGTAAAATTAGGATAAAAGTTTGCGAAAACGGATGGGCTCTATAATTTTGCACATATTATGAACCTATGGCACTGTTCTACTGAATGAATAAAAAATAATCGGGCTTTTTCTGAGCCGAGTCGCTCAGCACAAAAAAATTTTGTTGTTTTTTTATTCTTGCGCCTTTTTTGTGTGTAAACTGCTTTGTTATAGATGCAAATACAAGTAGTAACAATTTACAATTGCGTAGGTAGTACTTGTATTGATTTGGGCTGGAATTTGCGTAAAACAGTGTTAATGATAAACGTGATTCTTTTTATACGCGAGAAAATGCAGCGTGAAAGAAAATCAATAGCGTAGCTAAACAATAAGTAACAAGCCAAAAAAGTAAGTGTAAAAATGGCTTTAGTACAAGAATTTTGCAAGCAGAAATGATGAAACATGATAAATATTGTTAGCGTCGGATTAAGCAAAAAAAGGATGTATTGACATTGCGAATGAAAATTACATTTTGAATACACGTACGTATATATGTATGTAGTTGTAACAGCGGAAAACTTTAGTGATACAAGTAGAAGTAGTAGTGTTTATTAAAACAACTTGCATGTTTGTTCTACATCAACACACACACTCTTCTTCATCTTCTTCGTCACAGACAGAGAATAAAAAACGACCACCCTCAAGCGCTAAATCAACGGTGACGACAAGAAGAAAGAAAGAAAAAAATATTTTATTTTTTTCTCGGAATGTTAGCGTAAGCGTTAGTAAAATGACAAACAAGCCCTTTTTGGTAGGTATTATTGACTAGAAAAGTGCAAACATGCGCAGGTATTGTAAAAACTGGCGAGACGAATTAGTAATTTGAGGAAAATAAGCAGCAGGTAGGCTGAGAAGAAAATGACTTTAGGGTAACGACAAGCCAGACAACCTCATTTCTCCATTTTAAAAAATATTCAGCATGTGTATAGTCTATTATACAGAGAGAGAGAGAGACGCTTGTGTATTTTTTATTATCTAACGTTTGCTAGCTTTCACACCGAGAGGCTCTCTCTCGGTTTGAGCGAGTGAGTTCAACCAAAAAATCGTTGAAGCAATCAATCAATCACTTGACTAAGGATTTAGTAGAATGTATCGACATTTGGACAGTTGTAAAGTGTCAAAGGTACTAAAATATACATAAACACTGGTGGTGGTAGTTAGTATAGTGGTAGGTGAGCACAACAAGTGCTGCTGCTGCTAGTGCCAAGCCAATATTCAAATGTGATTCAAATGGTCATGCCCAAAATTAACTGCTTGCATACATAACATAACATACATACATACATATGTACACATTTTATAAATAAGTATGCAGAGCTTTTGCGCATGTACTACATAACTGAATAATAATAATATTATTATTATCATAATGCTTTGCAAAAACTCAAGTGTGTAAAATCAATGCAGAGATTGAGATACAGTTATGCAGATATATAAAAATATATATGCAGTGACTGTACTAACCTAAATTAGCATTACAAATAAAAAAGAACAAGTACACATGACCCATAGTATACCTATGTATCAAGTTCAATTATTTTCACACGCATGCACATACAAAAGAAGAAGTATTTTTTTAAAAAAAAAAGGTTTAGTATATTTTTTTCACTGGTCCAGTTGGCAAATTATTGTAAATGTAGAAAGAGAGACATGGCACGGCTGAATGTCAAAATAGTTTGAGCTGTGAAGGAAAAATAAAACCTGATTTATTCTCCTTTCTTCTTCAGTTGCTGCTGCTGTTGATGTTCACGTTTCAATCTATCTGCCATTTTTTTCCTTTTTAACTATGCCAGCGCGCTGCAGCATTACAATGTCAAAAAATGTTGTACCCTTAAAATGAGCCAACGGCCGCGAGTGTGATTGAAGAAGAACCCCATGAATCCATCACTAATTGAATGATCTTTTTTTGATATATGGCAAGATGAGTAGCCGGACGGACGGACGGGAGAGGCAATGGAAAATTAATGCATCATTTTTCAAACAGGCTTACTCACCACTACTACTATATAACTCTCATCTCTCTCTCTTCTTTGCTGTCTTGTAATATAGCCTGGTAGTTTGCGGATTTTTTTTTCTTCTTCTTTTCTTTCTTGTGATTATTATGATTTACTTTTTCATAGTGAGATGTAGATGTGACGTGTGGTGATATGATGAGATGAGGCAAATGTCCATGTGGCCTATAAGGTAAGGTAAAGTATACTATGATAATGATGTGCAGCAGGTAAAATAATCTTTAGAGATGACGATGATGATGATGATAATCTCAGCAGGAGGCTTAAAGTGTTAAAATGTGTCTACGGGGTCTACACGGTCATCTTTCTGTTAGCCAACTAACATATTTCAAAAAGAAACGAGATTTTTTAGCATTACAAAGGAACATTACTTTTGCTGTTGTGGAATGAAGAAAACTATTATTATTATTATTGCTGTTGAGGGACGAACCTGAATATTGTTAGTGCTTAATACTTTTAGCTTGTTTGAAACTTGATGAGTAGTGTAGATTATAGAGTTTGACTTGGAATATTTAAGTAAAAATAGCTTTCAAAAATAGCAATTGTTGAAACCGCTACTGGTTTGCTAAAATTGTTAACTGCAGCAGCGAAATATAATTTTTTTTAAATACGAGAAGCTATGCAAAGATTGCAGTAGATACTAACTTTTTCGGACTACCTAAAATAGACATGCACAATTTTATACCTTATTATATAGCTATAATATGGGAAGTGATGAATGACTTTATTGTAGCTACGCTAGTTTAGCTTTAATTACAAAGTATTTTCATTTTAAATATTTTTCACTGCCAAAAAAATATTAGCGTGATCGCTAAATCAGCCTCAAGTTTTTACAGCAATATCGACAGTTTTAACCCGTTTCTAAACATTACAATTTGTCTGCAATAAATTGAATTTAATTAGAGGATAGCTCTAGGACAATATACTCCTCTTATTCAAACATATTATCTTTTTAAAACTCACTCAAGTTCTAATAATGACCAATGATGATGGTCATCCACGCTGTGTAGAGTCAAACATTTTTATATGCAAAGTATGCATGACTGTCTACTTTTTCTTTCTCTCAAGCTTGCGCATCTTTAATCACGCATTCTAGTCACATAAACTACACAGTCTCTTCTATTATTATCAACACTATCCCACCACCACCAACCATATTATCATCATCATCATCTCAATTATCATTATTTAAAACTGCATACATGTTACTCTTAATACAGTCATGCACATTTATTAAACAACAAACTATTAATCTCATTCATCAAAATCTCTCAAGCTCAAGTGATTTATGCTTCTTGTTTTTTGTTCTAAGAACAGCAGCAGCAACAACAACATAAAAATCTTTGGTGAATCCCTTTTTTTAAAACTACCATCCAACAAACAACTAAAACGCAAGCAAATGCTACCATCATCATCATCGTCGTCGCTACTACCACCACTACCACCTGCATAAATAATGCGGTTTAGTTCTCTGCTGTAGGCTGCGTTTTGAGTAATCAATCAGGCGACAACAACAACAGCAGCAGCAGAAAACCTCTACAAAACACCACACCACCACTACCACCGCATTGTACAAATCCACAAGAAACTGCAGGTGTGGTGGTGATAGTGATGGTGGTAGTGGTTTGGTCTGGTATGGCATTGACTATCTCTCTAGCTATCTCTGTACCCTGCTATTATTATTTACAACAACTTACAGTAGCAGCAACACTGGTAGTAATAGTGGCAAAAAAATCATTGATAATCTTCTAAAAAAGATTAAAGATGAAGAGAAGAATACACTTTTAAGTGGGATAATTTTCACTGTTGTTTTCAAATGTAAACGAACCGCGCAGCAGTAGGCAGCAATTTATGAGAAGAAGAAGAAGGATTTTTTAATATTATTTCATGTCCTTTTCAAGACTAGTTCAGTAGCTCATCATTATCGTTCTTCGTTTTCTTCTTCATCGTCGTCGTCGTTGTCGTCATCATCATCATCAACCAAAATTCTACTACTAATACTATATAACATGCTATTAAATGCTCATGCATACTACAACGCACATTTATTGCCTTGTTGTGAGCAGAAAAAGTTTTAATGGATTACTTACACTTGTCAACAAGCATACAAAACTCTGAATATAGTAGTAATAGTAGTAGTAGTAGCAACTGCAAAAAAATGTATTTAAACTTTCTTTCAGCCGTGGTCATCATCATCAGCATCATCATGATCGTTATATAGGCATGTTTAAAAGTAACCATTATAATAATAGTTATACATACATGCTGATGATGATGAATCATAATAATAATAATAGGTAATGTTAATATCATGAAGAGACCAGTTTAAAGGCAAGGAAAAAAAGAAGAGCTATATAATAAACAAGGTGGTTGTAATGGTTGTGTACAAGAAGTACATAAGTTGATTTTTTTTATTACAGCGCAGCGCTGCTGTGATGGCTACTGCTTCCTATGGAACAAAAGGACACAGAGTGACAAGATAATTGAAAAAATGTCTCTGCCTTTATGTGTGTGTATTTTCGAATGAGATAGTAGGTAAAAGAGCAGAGCAAGAAGAATTTTTATTTGAAGGAAAGCTCATTTTTTGCGTAGGGACTGTGTAGCTAAGCATGTGTGGTGATGGCAACTTGCAATCAATCCACTTTAAATAAGGGTGGATATAAATTGACAAAAAGTTTTCGGCTGACTAACGAGCAACTTTTGGATACTTAAATAAATGCCATCGTTGTTGAGCCAATTATTTTATACGTGCCTACATTATGCACACTACATCATGTAATCAGAAAACAAGCAATGACATTATTGGCTAAACTATGTAAAGTTGTAATTGGGATAAATTTTGATTGAGCATACAATGTTATCTACCAAATAGGAAACATTAATGTTAGTCATACTCATACTAAAAATGATGGCGGCGACAATATAAAAACTGTAGCGTCTCGTGTGTACTTATAATCATCAGGTAAATAGGTAATATGTGTTAGTAACTGTAATTTTATATACATAAAATTTATATACTGTAAAACTATCGTTTTGATTTTGTGAAGGAGGTAATAATAACTAATTAAAATATACTGGCAATAATCTGTTGTTTTTCTTCGATCCATTGCATTTATTTACAAAAAAAACCAAATGGACAAAAGAATGACTGGTTTTGTAAATTCCTACCAACTCTTTAAATAAATGTCTCCGTATGCTGGTCGTCATCCCAATTTACATACATACATGCTGGTCGTCAACAAACTGTTAGTAACATTATACCATGAATTAATGAATTTAAATCCGCCAACGTAGGCTCCCTTTCTCCTAATACAACATAAATGACAGAACACACACGTGAACGAAATTTCCGCATGCATATATATATATATGCATACTATATACATTTACTCGTGCTCTCCTGCCGATTTTGTTGACGAGTTTTTTAAAAAGGCAGAAAAAAAGTCTACCCTT
>JAHZMT010000763.1:0-12863 GCA_027743785.1 Sinhomidia bicolor | reverse complement strand
AGCAAGCAAGTAAGCAAGCGATGCAAAAGGAAGGAAGGAGTAAAGTAAGAAAGGAAGGGAGGAAAAAAAGAAGAATTTGGGAATACAGCACGTTTGTGAGTGCGAGAGTGAGCCTCTTCTAAGCAGAAAAAAGCAGTGCTTTGCTTGAGTTGGCAGTCGAGTTTTTTTGGTGGTGGTGGTGGTGCAACAGCAGCAGCAGCAAGAGCAAGAGCAAGCAACACTGGAAGTTGAACTGACGGACTGTTTTGTGTTTTAGTTGTAAACTGGAGCTGGTGTGGAGTAGAAGAGAGAGCGAGAGAGTTGGTGTGTTGTTGCGAACAATTTTATTTGGAAAGGGGAAAAACGTAAACGACACAGCAGCACAATGTATAAAACATGTGCTTTTTTATTATGGCATGGTGGTAGTATGACGACAGGCAAATGTGTGTGTGTGTACTTTACTCTCAAGTGAGTGAGTTGATGTGAAGAAAGCAAAAAAAAGTTGTAAAGATTGGTATATATAGGCACACACGTATAATATTTACTCTTTCTTATTTATGCAGCAGCAACAAGCTTATAGTAAACTTAAACGGCTGCTGCTGCTACTACCGCCGCTCAAAGTAAAAGTGAAACGTGAGTAAAAGCAAAGTAGAAACATTTATTATTATTTTAAAAGAGAAAAACAAAGCGAAAGAGTAAGTAAGTGAGAGCAACGCTCGTTTAATCAAAGCACAAGGTCAAGAGCCCTAAAGGGAGAAGAAGAAGAAAAAAAGAGGAAAAAAACTGAAAGCTCTCTGTTTTGTTGTTAAGTCAGTCAATCTGAAGAATAGTTTAAGCTGAACAACAATAACAACAAACAACAGCAGCACCGCCTGACTTTTCAACATTGCCGTATTCGTCACCGTGTGCTTCTTCTTGACTTGCTTTCTTTTTTTCCTTTTTTTGGAGAAAAGAGGATCTAGCCACCAAAAAATAACAAATTAGCCAGTCAACCAGGGAGCAACAGCACTTGACGTGAAAGAAAGGAGAGAGGAATTAAACGAAAAAGGAAAAGAGTGGATGTTTTTCATGACCAAAAGTCATCATCATTATTATATTATCAACAAAAACAGTTTTAGTCGAGCAAAACGAAACACACATGTAGTAACATAATAACTACACAGCAGAAGAACTGACTGAGTGCAAACTGAAATCAACTGGACATTGGTCAGAGACTGCTGTTGGTACAATTATTATTATTGCTGCTGCAGCTGGATTCTCTCTCTGTCTCTGTTTCACTCTGAAATATATACCTAGACAGACGTAATAATAATAACAACAACAAAAAAAGAGAGCAAGTAAAAAAAATAGACTGTAGTATTTTCTACATGAATCGCCTCTCTGCTCACATAATTAAATGAAGATTTGGACATTATTGGATTACCATTCTCCACCGTTACTCTACTACTGCTTCTCAGCCGGTGACTACTACTACTGAGCTTACAGCAACACGCTTTGTTTTATATTTTTGACCTTTTTCTCGAGATAATAATATAATGCTGCTACCGACTTTGTGTTTTAGTGTTTCATTATTATTCGCTAAAAAGATAAAATAAAAAGCATGTTCATCTGTTCCTAATGCTGCACACAAGGTTTTTTGACATTTTTTTTCGCTGACATGACTTTATACTTAAAACGGAGGAGGAATTAACACGACATATTAATAGAGTGAGTGAGACAGATAGTGTGAGAGAAAGAAGAGAAATAAAGGGCAAATGAAGAAAAACGGATCTAATCATTCTCATCATTAAAAATCCCCAGCCAAGTTGTTGTTGTGGTTGTTGTGACTTCTGTTTTCAATATCATCATCGCCACCACCACAGAATTGCACAATATATGACAACATGAATTGCCATTGCTGCTGCTTTTAATACAAACACTGTTGCTTCTTCTCGTAACTGTACAAAGCGCACTCACAAACTCTCTCTCTCATTTTGCTGTTGTTACCGTGCAGAATAATAATGATAATGACGATGATCAGGCAGCAACGATGACTATAGATCCTAGCATTTTAACTCTTTTAATATACCTAACTAATAATAAGTACATATTATTACCATCATCGTCATCACCACCACCACCATCATCATGCTATTTGAATTCTGCTGAGCTGCTCAAGTTGTTAAAGCTAAAGGAGGCGACTCTGACTTGACTTCTCACATAAGTGCACATTGCTGTACTACGTTGGAGCATGGCATAGTCAAACCAGCAGCATCATCAGGAGCAGCAACAGCACACACTCTCATAAATCCAAGTTGACTCTCAGGAATTTTTTGGTGGTGGTGTGCTACAATAAAGTATTCCAAGAGACGAAGGACAAACACAAACAGTGAGGCAGAGTGCGAGCGAGAAAGAGAGGCTTAAAGCTTAAGTAAATACACATAAAAATATCTTGTGGTTTTCTGCTCTTTTCTCACTTGTATATGTATAACTATATACTTTACTTTTTGTTGTTTCTCACTCTCTGACTGTCTGTTATTTTTTTTCTTTGGTAAGTGTGTGTGTGTGAGTGTGTGAGGCGAAACGTTGTTCATTTGATGATCATCATCGTCATCATGATCATCACGAAACTTTTACAGAGATTGTATTTGTGACACAACAGCTATTAGATGTACTACTACTGCTCCTGCAAAACATAACTCACCGACTTGCATTCTTCATTTCATTCTTCTCTTAAGTACTTTGGATTACAGACAGAGGTTATTTGTTCTCGTTGAACTTCAAGCAGAGTTATTATAGTGGAACAGGAAGAAAGAAAAAAAAGACATAATAATAAACTTTGTTAAAAAGAATTTTTTTCTCTTGTCTCCCTCTCTTGTTTTATGCATATTTTCCTTTGTTTTCTGTCCGTTTCTTGTATTAAGTCGTTCATGGGATAAGAGAGTGAAAAAAAATTAGGTGATGGTTTGATAGTTTATGTGATTATATAAGTTTCAATTGTCATTACAATTAGTGCATTTTTTTACACACGCGAGCCAAATGACAATGCATTTTTCCTCTGCTTTTTAATCTTGATTTGATTTGAGATGGAAATAGAAAGACAAGTTAACTAATGGGAAACGACGACGGTGACGGATTGTGGATGAGATGAGTTGAGTGCGAAAGATGAAATGAATGAACACTTATTTGTTTCTAATGTATTGTATTTTTGTACTCGTGGGGTATAACGCAAAAACATAAAAAGGAGGTTGAGGCAGCAGCAAAGCAAAGCTGATTTAGATTTAATCAAGAATCTCTTGCAAAGCGGCAAAGGAAGGAGAAGAGAAAAGATTGAAAATTTGAGTATAAAAAATTTTCATTGAAGAAAATTAAATCTTTTAAAAATATTTTTCTTGTGAGTGAACCTGAAGGGGATTTATTATATTGGGCTCTTTTCGTCGTTCGCCGTCGTGTGTTGCACTGTGAAATCATCAAAAACACGCGGTACGTACATACGGACGGTACGACAGGCATAAATACATACCTATAGTCGGCACACAAGACGAAGACATTTATTTTTTTTATTGGTTACACTGCTTTGCATTGCATGTCGTGTACTTTGTTGATAATGCTGTACATTTTTACATAGCAGGGAATCAGTCAAGTGAAAACAAGGTTGTGAGTGTGAGTGACGGGTGTATCGAATTGTGTAAAAATTATTGTGAAAATTTTAATTTGTTCTGTTGAAAAAGTCAAGTGAACGCGTTTCGGTGTACACGAGAAAAAGGGAAAAAGAGGATTTTTTTTCACAGAAATTATAGAAACTACACGTGTATTTTTCTACAATAGAAAGAAAAAGAAAAGAGCAAGAAAAACAAAGGACTAGACTCCTCAACTGCTGCACTACTCACTACGACTACTACGGGTGGAAGGAAACAGGTTTGTACTTTTACAACATTACATATTAATGCTTTTAGTATATGTGCAGCATAAGAATTATAGTAAATGTGATGTCTACCTACAGTTTATTGCTACATTGCATATCATAACATTATATAATAAGCAATTCAAAAAATACATGGTTATATATACCGGTGTGTTTAATAGGAACTATAGTTTTCACTGTAGAAATGAAAGCGGAAAAAGCATGTGCAACTATTGTGTAAGAAAAAACAAACACGTGACAGAAACGTTTTACATTTAAGTAATATATTACATAAGACAAAATCTCAGATTGTACATGAGGTTATAATTTGCAACGTAAATTTAAAGTTTTTCCCCAGTGTATTTACAATCCGAGTGATTACGGTATGCTTAGTGTTTATAGACAAAATGGAAATTGCATTGTGAATTACTTTAACGTTCACAATTATTTATACTGACTAGTTGTATCAGAATGATAGTAAAGATATCCCATTTGTTTTAAAGTCCGATAGTAAGTTGAGTACCTATCTTTAGAATATTAATTTTCTACATCAAGAACAATATTGTATTTTGCAACAATTTGCTGTTTCTTCTTATGTGTCAATTTTCCCCTAATAGTTTCTCCTTCTTCTCCATAACTCGTTGTTCGTACAGTCAAATACAATTCATAAATGCAAACAACCCTCTGTATACTTATCTAGAAAACATGAGTTACTACATATTATTCTCTGCGTACTCTACTTAGGTATGTTTCTGCTAACTGGAATTCCTTTAATGTATAGTATTACTATCAGCACACTTCTATCTAACTTTCTGTTTGCTACTTTCTCTCCAAAAAAGTAAGTAAAAAAACGACAATATTTTTTTGTCTTCTTATTCTGTCTGCCCTACCAATGCCAGCACACTTCCTGTTCCTGTCATCTCAACAAATGAATGTTGGTTACGCTTTAAAAAGTAGAGAACTAGAAGAAGAACAAGAGAGCTTTCTCTTTTTTTCCTTCCCTTTATTCTCTCAGTGAGTGAGTGGATCACTTTTTCTTCTTCTGTCTTTCTTTCCTTCTCATCTCACTCAACTTCTCCACACACCAACAACCTAGCAAGCAAAGCAGTGTAAATCCAACCAAACTTACCAACTCAATCCAATAATTCTTTGGAGAAGCACGCCACACACCACCACAACACTCTTTCGTACACACATTGTCGTTTTGACGATGCCATTGTCTCCTTTTAGTCCTTTCAACAGCAAAATATATACTGCTGCTGCACTGTGCACACAAAGACACATGCATGATAATACAATATATTCTCCTTCTTTTATCCTCCCTGTCAAAGGGCACAAGTTACTTTTTTTTTATTTCTACTTCCCCTAAAAAAAGTTTACTACTGCCGCCGCTGCTGCTGCTACTAGCAGCAGCACAACTAAATATAGTTGCTACTACTGTCATTGCTACGCACAACACAACTATTTCTAGTTCTTGCAACTTTTCTTCCACTATCATTGTTCTAATAAAATTTTCCCAGAGAAAGAGACAGAGAGAAACTTGGAAAAGTTTTATTTCTGTCTGACTGCCGGTTCTAGTAGTAGTCGCAGTGATGTTGTATGCTTATCCTCGTCATCATTCTGATGGCGATCATCATCACGATCATCTTTTGCCGTTTGTTCTCTATCTTTTACTACAAAGTAGATAGCATGAAAAGTTGTGCTCTTCTTCTGATCCCGTCCAAGAAAAAAAAGCAAAAGGGATACAGAAGAGACGAGTGTGTTGCGGTTTATGGAGCAGAGAGAGCGTGGTCAATAATAATATAATATGGAACACCACCACCGCCGCCATGTAGCCAGTCTGACTCCAACGAAACTTTGTACTTTAACTCATACGCATTTTCACTTATTGCAATATTTATGGCATGTACAATTTCCTCTACTGAAGGCCCAACAAAGGTGCCTGGAACGTTGTACCAATTTCCTTGAACCAAACTTTGTATATCTTTTTCAACATGGTGTATTGTTTCCTACATATATGCATACATATGCATAGTACAAAGATAGTATGGTATCTGGTTATGAGTAAATTGCCCAACTGAACATTCTTTCTGGAGCCAATATATTTATTTTATTTCCTTGAGCTTCTTTCACTCCTTTCTCTTCCTTAGCATCTTTCAATTTTTTTCATATCATCAACTACCTATATGTATGCACTTGTGTGTGTGTGTGTACGTATATATCTTATTTCAAGTTTATTCATTCAAGTTGATGTGGTGCAGTCAGCACATCCTTCCCCTCCACCACCACCGCATCATCCATTACATATGTACATATAAAACAAGTGAATTAGTAGGCAGGTTTTACACACTTTTTTATTCCTCCTCGCTTTTCTTTCTTTCTTTCTTTCTTCCTCTCCATCTTTTTATTGTTTTGCTGCATGCTAATTGAATATGCATGCATAATCGGTGTACATCCCACTATTATAATCTATACAACGTAGCAGCAAACAACGTGTATAAGCCAGAGGGTTCATCACTACTTTTTACTGGGCTTCCTTCTTCGTACTTCAAGGATATCCGCGTTCACTCACACAAAATGTAAATTTAAACACTCCCAAAAGAAAAAAAACGTGTATGTATACAGAGAAGATCTCAAAGCACAACAAGTCAGCATGCCAGAAGGAAAGCGGAAACCGAAATGAAATGGAAGCCGAGAGAAAAATGTCGATTTTTTATATTTCTTTTCCTTATAGAAAAAAGGATGAGAGGGTTCATTAGGGAAACCAGCCTGTACTAAAATAGTAAATAAAAACAAAAAAGCGTAAAAAAACGAGTAAACTTTTGTTGATATTGCTGCTATTCTCAGCAGACATATAGAATATATAGCTGTGTAGTAGTAAAAAAGAGTGAAATGATGCTGTAAAGTGCCCTTGAAATTAAAAAAAGAAACGAAAATTGTCTCCGAAACTCATTTGGGAAGGAAGTATGAAAAGTCATGCACATCATTGCTGCCACCCTACTAACCTCCCACCAAGTCATCCGTGTCCTCTGACGCGAAAATGTTAAAAGGCATTTAAAAAACAATGAACCCTGCTTAAAAAGTAAAAGAAAATCTCATTAGCCTGTTATCGTTCCGCTATACTGCTTTGTGTACGCCAGTGCGCCACCCGCATACTACAGACAAAAAAGTCAACTAGTCAGTCAGTCGTTAAGTGACTATTTTTTCCGCTTCAGTTAAAATTGCATGTAAACAAATTAACAAAATTGCTAGAAAAAACTAAAAAACCTATTAGGAGTCAGTTAAGAGAAAATAATTGGATTACGCCTTTTTAGTAGAATCATCAGTGTATAATCTGATGATGATGATGAAGAAGAAGAATAACAAGTAGATTGCAATCTTTATCTCCAACTACATAAATGTAGTCAAAATTCTCAGTGTGAAAAGTAATGCTATAAAATATACAAAAAAGCTGTAAAAATATAATCCATTTAAAAAGAAAAAAAGAGGCGGTGTACTCAAGAATATAAGAAGAGGCGGAAGTAAGCGAGGAATTAGTAAAGAAAAAAAGAAGGCTTGTTTCTTGAATTGCATGAATGAAAGAAGAATCAAAAGAAAATAAGCTAGCAGTTATTATATCTTGTCTCTTGTTCGACTTTTATTTGTGTGGATGCTTTTATTGGATTATTGGATGATGATGATGATCAGGATGATGAAGATGATAGCTGCAAGTTAAGTAAGTAGTACATAATATGTACTTACTCTTTTTGATTCATGACGATGAACACGGAAGTAGTAGCGACAGAGCATTACTGTAGTATAAGTAATATGAAAAGAAACGTTCATTCAATTTTCTCTCTTTTTTCTCTTTGCAGAAAGAAAACACTAACCCTATTCAATAGTTTAGCAGTAGCAACATCAGAGTAGTAGCAGCGTCGTGTAGTCGTCGTGGTGTGTAATTCCAGGGAAAATATATGACTATCCGAAACGAAAAAGCATGGCAGTAAGGAAAGTCCCAACAAATCATACAGAAAAAGTAAAAAAGACGGGGAAAAAGAGGAAATAGAGAAGGCTGTTTTCTAGACGAAAATTGCAAGCTGTATAATAGTTTATAGCTCTCTGGTAAAAGTGGATACAGAAAAGTGCTGAGAAGAAGCCTACCTTCCTGTCTTTCTTGCAAAAGTTATTCACATTTATGGACAATATTCCCTGTCTACTACTGCCGCTCTACTCTGTCGATATTCCGGTAATAATCTACAAAAAACACACACATTTTGCGTAACTTATACACATAAATACATAGGTCGCTGGTTGAAAAAGATGAAGGCGGTTTGCGAAAGAAAACGTAAAGAAACTCAACATAAAATGGTATAAAAACTAGCAAGTTGGGTATAGGCAGAGCACAAAAAAGTACACATAAGAACTACCATATATTTATACCGTAAAGATCTGAATTGTAAACTAGACCGTATAATATGTCTGTTTTCAAAATTCAAAAGAAAGTTGTAGGAAAGGGTACGTTGTAAATGAGTGTTATAGGGCACGTGGTGGTGGAGGATTGGATAAGTGGTGGCATTAATAGTAGATAGATAGCATTATTATAGGCCGTGTGCCTTCTACTTCCTCTTTTCTTATCCTTCTCATGAGTACATTTTTCTGCTTTTATGACTTATTTATGAGATTTGTGACGCAATGGCAGAGAATTGATCGGTTCTTCTCTCCTGGGTAATAGCAAAAGTATATGAAGGTAGAGCCGGAGCTAGGGCAGTTTAGTAGTAAATAGGCACGTTAATAGACAGCGGCGGAGTACGTACGTACTTTTGACTTTTTTCTACTACCAAACCAACAGACTATATATACCTCTGCTGCTGCTGTTGCCTTTCTTTCCACTCAAACGAATATTATGTTTTGTCGTGTTCTTCATCGTAGTGTAATCGTAATATGTGCATGCATTTATTATTTTGACTCAGTTTTTTTCTTTGTAAATTCCTTCCATCGTGTCGTGTCACGAAAGTTACCGTTGTTGTCTTTTACCCTCTATCTTTTATATACACTACCTATCTATCTCTTTACTACATGAAACCTCTCGCGTTTTCTTTTTTTATCGATAATTTCAGCATTTTATTTAAGTTCACTCTTTCTCCCCTCCTTCCCTCCGTTCTAGTTTATATTGTCTTTGCAAAATTGGGTTCATCCCCTTTTCCTCCTCCTTCCAAATCACCAATCATCACTCCAAAAAAAAATTCCTTCCCTCCGTTCTAGTTTATATTGTCTTTGCAAAATTGGGTTCATCCCCTTTTCCTCCTCCTTCCAAATCACCAATCATCACTCCAAAAAAAATACTCCACATTGTACTCCATATTAATGTACGGGACAAACAACACGACATGGTAATATTGACTTTCCTTTTTTACGTGATTAATTCTGCATTAAGCTAGGTATTTTTCATGTCTGTTTTGGAGTTGTTGGCAATTCTGCAAAAAAAATAATTTCTTTTGTTTTTCGCTATACTATTTTACTTGCTTTTGCAGTAGTCGTGGAACAGTTGTACTGCTGCTGCACACAATAACACAACGCAGTTTGCGTATGACAGCTTAATTAGCGCAATTTAGCGCATTTTCCAAATTATGACGAGAGAGAAACAACCAAGTTTTCTGGGTGTTTTGTTGTTGTGTTCATGCAAGTTTCAGAGGCATGCATAGTGCATAACGCACGCCATTATGGAGTTTTTTTTATTTAGCAGCATTATTATGTTCATTCCCTACGCAATTTTACCTTTTTATGTCTTTCCATCTCCGTTATTCGTTGCAAGTTGTACCTTTTTCAGTAAACTTTGCTAACTTGCATATATAGAAATGCAAAGGTTGTTTAAAAGCTTAAATATGTCCCAAAGTTATTCCATGACTGTGTTGTCATCCCCAAGTATTTTATTTTAAGCTGGACTTTAACATGTATACTTTTTAGCGTTTTTCCATTATACTTATCTAAAGAAAAAAGGTAGTCTCTCACCTCTCTAGCACTACTCCTTGCTATAGTCAATTCCCTTTTCTCTCGCTTGCTATCTTTATCGTTTTTGACTGAAATTGCATTGAGTTGCAAAAGAGATTGGTCCCGAGTGGATTGGATTCTGACTATGACTCTCGCTCTTCTTCTCCCTCTCCACTGCTTGCTATAATGGAAACGTATTTAAATAAAAAGCAAGTAGGAAGAAGAATTGAAATAATATTATGGAGTAGTGTAGTAATAGTAGTAGCAGCAGTAGTATTTTGGATAACAGACGATTTGGTTTTTTATATACTAACTGACTGGCATGGCTTTATGGGATATCTATGCATTTTATTATTGCAAGTGGTAGTGATGCCCTAAAGCGTTATATGAAAGTGAGAGGGTGTATGGGCATACAAAGATAATAAATATCTTCCTCTAAAAAGTTTGTCCTTATATATCCATATCCATCCATCTATCTCTGCTTGCATATACATTTTCTGAGAGCAAAGTTGTAATAATATAGTTTGCTGAAATGATAACAATAACACGGGAATAATAGAGAGCCAGGAATAAGCCAAGTATACCAAGAAGTGTGGATGGTTGAATTAGGTAGGTAGAGGTGTAGTATCCAAGATCCAAGTTTTGTTTGCTCAAAATGAGGCACTTAGCAGTTCTCAAGATTACTCGATTTGAAATGCAAATCAGATGATAATTGAAAAGTTTTTTTTTCGTCGTCTCTTTCTTCACTGAAACTGACTTGAGTAAATTGCATTTGGAAAAGCAGCTCGTGTGTGTGTGTGTTTGTGTTTGCGTCCAAGTCTGCTTACAAATAGTACAGAGCACACGTTGTTGTTACAATGCATTCTCATCTTCATTACAAGGATGATGATGATGATGACTATACTACGACGACGACGGTGGTGACGGTAAATGGAAGAAGAAATGCAACGTCGCACAATTTACTGCTTTCATCATCACCATCATCTTCATCACCCAACTACACGGCCACCTCTCCCATTCATTTTATTGCAACATCGCATTCACAGCTAAACATTATTTTTATTTGTGTACACCAATCTTATCTTCATCATCATTGCATCGCTTCTAGAGATTTACTGACTTTTAAACTTTTTAAAAGAAACATGGAGCAAATGAGAATTAAAACGTGCTAAAGATGAAGACGTGCCTGCATACTTACCGGCATGCATGGCGAGACAGCAACCAAAACCAGCACATGTCTCATGTGCGCTTCGGATGAGAATCTATTGTTTTCTGGGTGCCATATTATAGGATCGCCTTACCGTTTACGTTTAAAAATAAATAAAAAAGAATGAATAATATAGAGTATGTATATGAAGAAGAGCTTCCATATAACATGATATCCTCCCCGTCGTTTTTTTTATTATTTGAGTCGCATGCATAGGCAATATTTCTTCGTCTTTTTTCGCTTTAATGAGTAAACCAACTCTCAAGTCAAGATCGAGTGGCAAAGAGCATCAAAAAGATGTTGTCTCGTATTGCCTGCTTGCTTACTGCTATTTAATTTACAAAACTTGCATGTCTAACCACTTCATTCGATCCAGCTATGTATGCATGTACATGTAGCTGTACAACCGTGTAGCGTTTTTGTTGTTCAAGAGCTTTCTTACGATGACTCAGCATTTTCCACTTCTGGTAATAATTATAAGGTATGCACACCTGGAAATCATTATATTATTCTCATAGAGCACAACACACAAACAATATTATTATTACTGCCACCCACATGCACCTAAGAAGTTGCCACGCGTTGACGATTTCCACCTGAAGAAACAAGCAGAATATTTTCAGCGAGTTTTTGTCTACTGGAAAAAAATAAGTGTGGAAAAAGCCAATGTGTGTGATTCCTTATAATAATAATAATAATAAACCACAGCACAAGGTTTTTGAATAAACAACATGGCTGGATATGCAAAGAGTTCCATGTAAAGTGGAGTTTCAATTTGCCTTGCCAAGGGCTTCCCTATGATAATATTAATGGAGTTTATATATTATTTCTGTCGTTCAAGGCGTTATGCAATGATGGCTGATGATTTAGGAAGTAGAAGCAGATTGGCATGTTATTTCAGTTGATTAGGATAAATTTGAATTGAACAATAACTGGGAAGGAACACGAGGCATTTTTTGCTGCTAATTTAGTTTGCACCAGTAGGAAAGATGTATGTCACAATAATAAATACTAATTATCGTTGTTTTGTTTGGGCTTTGTGTTAGCAAATTAGCGTGTCGTCTCTCTCTCTCTCTCTTTCCAACTCTGTAATATTTCCACATACTTATATTTAGAGACAGGTAATATGTGAATTTTGTGATGTGTTCTGTTTATTCATCGTTTTTGGTTTCACTTTCTTCTTCCATCACGTCTGTATGTGCTGTGCAATGTAAATGTTGTGATGATGGTGGTGGTGATGTGAGGGGCTTACGTAAAACTTAATTAATTTTCATAAGTGAGAAGTCCTAAAGCACCCATGTCGTTTTACAACCAAAATTACAACACCCCAAATGACATAGTTTAGCAATAAAAAAGTATATTCCTCGTGGACGTGGTATAGACTATATAAAGCTTATTAGAAATATGTAGTGACAGTATATCATCAGTAAAAAGGGTTTTCTAAACATTTATCCTTCAACTCACTTCAGTCACCGCCAAACCGGAAGCTGCCTATTTGATCAGCCCATCAATCTTACCATTCAGTCTATTTAATCATTCAAGTTAAAGCCTTAGTTATAAGTTTCTCGAGTCAATAATATATCACATTCGTTTGAAACTGAAAATAAAATTTATTTCAATCAAAAGTTAAACAGACAATTTTATTTTTTTAGTTATTCAAATTTTTCCGTCTTTCATGCAGCTTAATGATTTTAGTAATAAAATTCTACTTAACTAGGCATAAACGATAAAACTCAAGCTGATTATCAGAAAAATCAGTGAGTGGGTAGCGGTAATAGTGCGTCGTAGTTGGGTTATCAAAGGAAACAAATTACTCTAATCTTTTTT
>JAHZMT010000762.1:0-11516 GCA_027743785.1 Sinhomidia bicolor | reverse complement strand
GAACATGAATTGATATTATTATGAAAAAATATGATGAGTGCTCCCTCTGCAAACATAAATACATTTTTCCGCTGCTGCTCTGCTACTCCTCCTTCTTCTTCTTCATTTTATTCCATGATGATGATGATTATAATGATAGGAGAGTATCGTGTGTCAAGTGCTTAGAGGAGGATGATGACGATTACTACATTTTTTTGTTGAAATCCTTATTACGTTTTACAAGCTTCCCTTGATATTTTTTTCTATCCGCTGCTATCTATATTTATATTAGTACTTGTTTATTTTATTTTTACTATTACATATACAAATATGCATACGCAACTGCTTGCTCATTGTTTGTTTGCTCTTTTCTGCTACTGCTTGTTCCAATGATAAATGACGATGACAATTTATTTTCACTAGTGTGTACTAGTAGCTACTTATATGCTGTACAGCTAAATAAATAAAAAAATATTTCTGCCCTCCCCCTCATCATCATCAAAAAAATCTGCAGATGACAGCAGCACAGCATATTATTATTACTATTCCACATTACATAAATAGTAAACACGACAGTCTTTTGGAACATTTTTTTAAAATAAAATTTTGCAGAGATTTGAAGAGAGTGTACACGTACATATATACATATATAGTTAGGCATAATGCATAATAATGCCTTCATCATCAATTGCTTTGCCATAAATAAAACGAACCATATGCTCAACTTTTTTATTGCCTTCTTTTCTTCAAACACGAAACGTATTTCCTCAACGGCTGATTTTCACAAAATAAATCTCACATTGTCAGCCTGCACACTTACCAAAAGAACTATTGAATAATGCATTATCACCACTGCCATCGTCAAGTTTTCGAGTTTTCTGGCAGGCTTAAAGTGTCTCGCATTTTGTAGTCGTCGTCGTCGGTGTCGTCTTCAATCTTTTTTCTGCTTTAAAAACTCCCACTCGTTACAACTACATACAACGTACTTTTATCAATTTATAAAAAATGTAACTACGTGTATCGTGTACACATGTATAAATTAGCTAATTCTTCACGAACAAATAAAATATTAATTTTCAAAAGATAAATGGAATCGTACAAGTGTCAATTATGTGATATGTACTGTATGCACTTTTTTCAAAAAGTAAACCCATTATAATAATTCATTATTGTTTGCGTTTTGCCTAGTGCAAGCTGAATAAATTAAGCCCGATAATAAAAGCTAAGCATATAATATGCATTAAATAAATGGCAAAATATTGAGTGAAGCTGGGGGAGATCAGTTAAAGCTCAGTTGATACTGATCCTTTTTTATTGCACAGTAATATAACCTGCCTGTTTTAATTCTCTGTTGACTTTAACGGCAACAACACTAACGCAAAGTGTATAATAATAGAGGGAACATATGATTATCATGTGGTTTATTATTCAGTGGTTCGTTCGGTCTGGTTGGATGAAAAGCCATTCTCTACGGTTAAACTCCAATAAGCAAGCATAAAATACATAATATATTAGCATGTTTTGTGTGTGCATGAGTCATAATTTGGCAAATAGACCTTTCAAAAAATTAGCATGTTTAGAAAGTATCTGTCTGCTGCTGCTGCTGTTTGTAGAAAATGCGGTGTATCGATGGCTCATTGGATTTCTGTTTATAACACGCCTGCTAATGTATGTACACGTATAAATAATCATAATGATTACCATCGTCATTGCTAAGAAGGAAACCGAGCTGGTTTCAACAACCAACAAATGTGGAAACATCGACTACCTACTTTTATTATTAAAGTAGCTCCGTTGCGTTCTGTGCCGTCATGTCATCGCATCATTTCTCACCACGACCCCAAGCATGTTGATCCTCTACGCAAACATTCCTATTGAATATTATACATATAAGAAATTATTTATATTCTCATCCCAGCTAGTCAACCATTCAATGAAGATGAATTTACATGCTAAATAGTATATAGGGTCGGTTGTTATTAGCGGTGGTGTAAGTACAATCTATAGTCATGCATAGTTTCATAGAGCAAATCTTTCCACCAGAATGAACAAATAAATCAGAGGAAGAGAAGAGGGAAGTCACTCAAACATGCAAATATTATTAACAAGAGCCCTTTTGTTTGCGCCAAACAAACTACGTTCAAAAAATCTAGAAAGTTCCGGTATTATTATTATTTATAGATATTGGATTTCTTTTTCTCCGGAAAAAACATAAGAGCTTGATGACAACACACAAGGCTCTTTTTACGCTGGGAAATTGTAAATTTTTTGTTTGAGCTTTCACTACAGAAAATAAATCCCTTTATCTTTGAATGATTTTAATGAGAACATATTAGCAATATTGAATACGCATTATGTAAAGGTGCTTTCTACGTTCAATTGTTACTTGCAAAAGTGAAATTTATACGTGTGGTGAAACGGAAAGCGTGGCTAAATAATTTCCGTTGACAATAATGCTCGCTTTCTCTTACTCACTCCAACTCTGCCCATTCTCTTATTACTTCACGCCACACACCTTCCACAGAAAACAAATTATTTTTTTCTTGTGAAAAGTAATCAATAATAATGACACTAGCCACACAAAAGGGCACTTCAAAAAAAACAAAATAAATGCGTACCTTAAACGTACCTTAAATGTACTCTAAAACTACGCCACCCAATTCTTACCGTTATGCAAAATGAAACCTAAACTCTTTCATAAAAGAAAGGATTCCTGACAATTTTCTCTGCAAAAAAATATGTAACGAAAACCTAACCCGAGAAAATAATCTACATTTTCCGGAGCCTAATGGTGTATTATATACTTTATCTAACCTTCTCTCCTACACACCATTACGTAACAACAAGCTACACAACGGGAAAAGAAAATGGAGTGGTAGAGAAATGTGTTTACCTACAGGGAGGACAAGCACATGTTCTACACATTACTACTACTACTACTACCACTACTACTGCATACACAAAATGTGTAACATCAACCAACCAGTGTGAGTGCTACACGGAATGTGTGTGTGTGGTGTGGTGGCAGAGAGTTGAGTAATAGTAAATATTACATGAATGAATGAAGCGTGGAGGGAGAGAGAGAAAAAAAAGTTTTAAAAGCTAGTCAAGTGGGACGAGATGCTGCATGCTACTCTATTTAACTTTAAACCAGTTGATAGAAATGGAAAAAAATAAAGAGAACAGAACAGTTTATAACAATATGTACATGCTTTGTGTGAGTTCGTTTGTCCACATTGTTGTCGTCCTTGTCCCTCCATACCGTGTAGTGTTTACAGCGTAAAAGGTTTATAAATTTTTATAAAACCTTTTGAATATTTCTCTTAAGCTCTCTGTATGTTATTATTAGAAAGATCCACTTTTTTCAAATATTCCACTCAACTCAGCCCACATTTTACATGCTTGCATACAAATAATGTGAGATGATGATGTGATGCGAGTTTTATTTTTTCAAGTGGATATCTCTCGCTTTCTTTTTCTCAAATGGTCGTTGTCTTCATCTTTGTAAAAAAGGCTGTTCACTTACTACCACCACCACGATGGCCATCTATCCACAGTAAAGAACAGAAGTGGTATTTCCTAGAAAGGAACTTTTAGAGCGAAGAGAAAAAAAATCTTCCAAATGCGGAATATATATATGTGTGTATGTATACCTACAATAAATAATAAAATATGCAATGAAAGCACAGCAGCAGCAGTGGTGGTGGTGGTGGCAGCAGCAATAACAGCAGCATTCAAAATGATGATCATGATGACGATGATGCATGTTTATATAATGTGCACTTTATATAAAAAGAAAAAAAATAAGAAAAAAAAAGAAAAAAAGCATGCATATATATGTACATACATATTTATATGGATGGATAATATAAAGTAAGTCTAATGTGTGTAAATGTGTACATTACGCATTATAGATGATGTATTATTCATGCATGGAATGGAATGGGCATATTACTGGAAGCGAGAGAGAGAGAGAGAGAAGAAAAAAAAGAAGAATAAAAACCCATAAGAGCGACGAGCGAGTATAAAAGGAGCAAAGTATAATGTCCTTTTCCTTCTTCTTTTTTTCTCTATCCATGCCATCATAATATTACTACTACTTCCACTACTACGCCATCATATCATCCAAGCCAAAGTTAAGCATGTGAGAGTGACCGAGTGAGTGAGCAAAAGGAGGAAAGAAAGAAAAAGCGTATAAAAAATGTATATATCCAACTAGAGAAGAAAAAAAGAAACATCTTTTTAATATATTGTATAACAAGCAACACTGATATATACATAAAATATATATAGCTATATATATACAATCTATATATTCCCTCCAGTAGTACTTATCGCGCCACCGGGGCCGACAGAAATTGTTCGCCCTTTCAACAACAAAAGATCCCAGAGCCAAATACTCTCCACTGATTTCCCTACCCAAATATGGCATTCGGATCTCGGCTGGTTGATTGCCACTATCTCCCGAAAGAAAAAATAATAATAATACGCGTCGTAGTAAAAAAAACTACATACTACTTGTACTACTACTACGACTACTACTACTACGAAATTCCACCACCACCAGCATTACTAACTACAACAACAACATCTACGACGACGACGAGGACGACTACTTACTACACATATTCAACATCCATCCAATACACTAGTTTTTTTCTCTCTCTCTCTCCTTCATTTTTTTCGCTGTTAGCGTGCTTACATAAACGTGCAAAAGCTGTATAAACTTTTGGTTATATGCAGAAGCAGCAGCGTATAGGAATATATAAATATACACCTATTTGCCTCTTTTATTATTACAGACATGCTAAAATATATATAGTGAGGAAAATGGTTTTGTTGTATAGATTACTTAAGTGTATATATACTGCATATATGTATGTATGCATGTATTATTGTATGTAGGTATATCTAATGTACAGAGAATATCCTTCAACGAACTCTTAATAAATGCTTTATGCAGTCTTCCTTTTATTTCACAGTGTATATCAGAAAGAGACCCACGTGGACCACATGGAGTTTCCCCTAACCCAGCCAATCCTGGCACAGCGCAAGGAGCAGAGCACCAACTCTGGTATACTGAAAACAACCCATCCTCCAATAAGCTGGCGAGCCAATGTGAGGCTTTATCTAGATATCGCCACGAATCGTGACTCTGCTAAGCACAGAGCTGCTTCTCTGAGTGACTCTCTTAACAGAAGTAGGCTTGCTCATTTCAGTGCCTTCCGACAGCGTAGTTTCAGCTCCACATGGACCCCAAATTGGCGATTTTTGTGTGGCATTAGGGAAAAAGCGCTCTTCTTTATTTTTCTTTCCTTCCTTTTCGCTCTTGTTCCCTCTTACTTTTTTCCAATGTTAAGGAAGAAGACGGAAAAAAAGTAGAAGAAAAAACTTTTTTTCTCTCTTCTTTCTGTACTCGCTTTTCGCTCCACAAAGCAGTGGATATGTACGTCTCCCATGCATGCATGGAGACAAGTAGTTTCACTGATGACTTTAGTGAATCCATTGCATTTATCTTGCTCTCCACTCCAACTACTCCGACGACCGAATAACCGAACAAGTCTCTCTCTCTTCTTTTCCCGTACTATTTCTCTCGCTCACACAACAACCGGCAACCTAACTATTTTTTCTATATTTTTTTTTACTTTATATGCTATGCATGCATGCATGTCGAGGTGGTACTAGTAGTGGCGGCGGTGGCAGTAGTGGTGTGGTGGCAGTAGAAATGAAAGCTTTTTTCTTTCTCTCTCTCAATATACTATAATTTCTATATGGAATAATACTTGCAACTACGTGTTTGTGTGTATTTTTTATATATGCGGATAAATGTAAAAAGCATTGAATTGATCCCGTGTAATGTTCTTTTCCAACCAGTAGTTACACGTTTCAAGAGAGAGAGAGAGGACTTTTTTTCCTTAAAAACGGATGCTCATCGCTTTTTCTTTCCTCATCTATTTTTTTACTCCTTTTCCTCTATATTTCTTTTAGAAAAAAAATGTTTCGTCTACTTCCTCTTCTTCTTCTTCAACTCCGCATTACTCTCGAACAAGAAAGTAGAAATCGTTTGTTCTGTACCACTTCGACCTTTTGCATTATGGATGTATTTTTTCCATGAATGCATGCATGGCTATATTTATAAATCCTTCTGGTGCGTTGCGTTTTTTTCTCTCTTTCTTTTTTTTCTCTGGAAACTACTGCAATTTGGACGAGAGAGAGAGAGAGAAAGAGAGTTTCTTATACTTCTATTCTATTCTGACACTTTTTCTACTTATTCCAGTATTTTTTGGTTCATTGCAAGTCATCATCAAGCAAGTCAGAGAGAGAGAGAAGAGAGCGATGACGCTATGGGGGCTCCATCAGTAGTCACTAGTCCGTTGCGTTGAATGAATGAATAGAATATAAAATGGAATCTGAAGCGAAAAGTCGACGAGTGGAAAAAAAGGAACAGGAAAAAAAGTCAGTTAGCATCTCTGTCGTTTTTTTTTCTCTCTTAAACTTGTGCATATTGTATTGACTACATATTATACTATATACCTACCTACCTTACACACATCTTTTTGCAGCATTTTACTCCCCGTTTCTTCCAGCGGCAGCAATAGTTATAACCGTAATAATAATAAGAGTTGGAAAAGTGGTAATATAAAAAGACGACGATAACTACTGCTGCTGTTATAGTGCTTGCTCGAAGTATATAGAGGGATATATAGTAGTAATATGGCATTTTTTATGTGTGCTCTATTTTCTCTTATATTACTTGCCAATATGGTACATAAAATGAGTTGATTGTGCTATTACTACTGGATGGAGGAATACTTTGGTTGAATGAATGCAAGTTTTATAAGAAAATGTAGCAAGCAGCACAGCAGCAGCATTAAAGGTCGTCCTCATCTTTTCCACTTTTTCTCTTTCTTTATTCGAGGATGAAACTAGATTTTCTCTCTCTTTCTATCTCTCTTTCTCTCTCTTTCTGCCTCTTATACTTTTTTTCCTTCAGCTTCTTTTTTTCTTTGTGCTTGAAGAAATCCCTTTTTTCCATCATCTATCTATATCCAATCCGTATATAGCACTGTATTATGCAATGCTTCTTCTCGGAGAAGAAAAAAATGCGGGTATTTTATTTATAAGAAGAAGACGGAAAATGGATAAATTTTATTATAAGATGGTATATCCTTCTTCTCCCTTGAGTTGCTTTTATTCGCCTTTTCCGGGAATAACTATTTGCTTGAGAGTCTTTCCCCATGCAAAAATGGTTTAGAAGAAGAGGAGTTGAGCGAGAGAGAAGAGATAAAAATGGGTTGAAAGGCATAACCATAAAAAATCCAAAGGAGACAGACAGGCAGCAACATCACGTCTATCTATTAAAGTGGGAGAAATTATTATGGGTATAAGAACATGGTCTAGTAGGCATATACATGTAATACAGTTAAGCTTAATAAAATGTATTTAGGAGGAGATGAGATGAGTGCGCGTGGGTGCTTGTGCTTGTCACAGTTATCATCATCATCATCGTCATCATTATAGACTGTAATGAAAATGAGTGTAAGGCGATGACGATGATAAAGAAGAAGATGAGATGAAGAGATATATATGTTTTTTGTGAAAAGTGAGAAAACGGTGAATGGAACTTTTTTAGTAGATAGATGAGCAGGCTAAAAATGTAACACTTTTTATCTTATAAACACATTTTAGTGAAAAGAGATTAGGTAGTCCCTAATGAAAATGTACAAGTTTGTCGGGAATAATAATGAACATGCGACAGAATTATTTTACGGGGTGGATCATGCCTAACAGTGATGATGATGATGATGATGACGTTGGTAGTTTATGATTATTTCTTAATTGCAAAAGAGAGGAGCATAATAAGCAATCAGAGTAGACTTTTGAAATAGAGAAGAGTAATGTTGCGTTTTTAAGCTGTTTGGGAATAGTAATTTGTGCAGCCATTTATATCACATCGCCAACATTTTTGTATCAATAAATATTTTATAGGAGTGGTAGCAGCAGTATAATAGTAGAAGCAAGAAATGTTTTTTGCTTGCTCAACATTCAATTGCGGAACAACAACAGAAAGCGACGGACGATGACATAAATCTCATGTTTTTCCCTGCTCACTCACATTCACTCCACTCCATTTGCTCTGTGGTGGAAGCAAACTGTGTGTGTGTGTTTTGAGCATTCCTCCCATTTTCTAACCATTTGGAAAGGAATGATAGGGTTGTGGAAAGGAGCGGAATAAACATGATGATGATACTCATCGCCATCATCATTGCTACTTTTCCTCGATATTTTACAAGTGAAACAGATAATTTACACAATCTCTTTTGCCACCATTCGCACTCTTCGTTTTCTTTCTGAGAGAGAGAGAGAGAGAGAGAGTGAGAGAGCGCGCGTCAAAAGAGCTAGTGTAAACACGAAAATGGAAAAGTTAAAGGTTGGGCGCGTCCATATATTTCTTTTCTCGAATATAATAATCACTTTCCGTGTAAGCTAATATCTCTCTCTACCTAATATACCTACCTACCTACAAAGAGAGATGCTCTGTTCCGATATATTTAATAGAAATTGAATATTGTACTTGCTGCTGCTGCTGGAAAGAACCGAATCTGACAATATTATTCTTTAACTCTCCTTCTCTCTAGTACTGATATGGGAGGTGATGCTAGTGGTGGTGGCGGCGGCGGTAGTATGTAGTTCTGTCTGACATCAATGCGAGGTATTGTGCTGAAGCCAAATCATTGCTCCATTACATCACATTTAAGTGCACATTTCAACCCAACATTAACAAAACACACAGACACACAAATGCTTCCAACAAACAGCTTCCAAAAGTAAAAGCATCCGACCGAAGCTCCAAAACCAACAAACCACTCAACCCTTTATTATCACTACATTGCTTTCCGCCACTACTATACTATAATATCTACTACTACTACTGCTGCTAGTATATAGGTAGTAGTAATAGTAATAGTAGTAGTGCAGTTCAATGTTATGAGCACTTTTTATTACACTACACGACATGTACAATGTAACACGCAAAATGATAATGACGACAACTCTGATTCTCTTTTGCTAGTATTACACCGTTACACAAGAAAAACGTTAAATTGTACAAAAAGGGAGCCGAGCGCATATAAAATTTTCAAAGGAGAGAGAGAGATGATAACAAGAAACAATTTTCTCGTGTCTCTCTACTACATTGCTATTATATAGGTAGGTAGTTCTCCTCACAAAATTCTGTTTTTTTTTTCTATCTTTATTACAAAACTGTTGGTATTCCTGTATGGCGGCGGTTTTATTTTATAATTAGCGAAATCACCGCAGTTAATATAATAATAATGATGATATATAAACATATGCGCTCCATTTGCGTAGATGAGCGTGTCTCCAAAAAGAATTGCTACCAGTGCAAACTTCAATTTGGCGTTTCCTCACGGAACATTTCAAAAAGCAATGTGACAAGGACAAGGCGTACTATGCTTTAATACGGTGTAGATACATATCCATTTCCAAAGAAAAAAATGCCATGCTTGCATAAAAAAAATTTCTTGGAAGATCATCGACAAAAAGCAAATAAAAAAGAAAATGAGATTTAACGAATGTCTCCCCCGAAAACTCATCCATATCATCATCATCATTACGGAACTTTTAAAGAGAGAGAGGAGCTTCATCTATTTATTTTTTGCAGAGAGATTTTTGTGTCATTTGGTTCTGCTGATTTGGCTTGTTGCTCACAAAAGTATCCGTGTTGACAGCGGAATCTGTGAGAGCATGCAATTTACGAGCAACTTTATGGTAATCAGCTCGGGAATACTTTTGGATACCGTTTTTTCGTTCTGCACCGTTACGTACCAAGATTCTTTTCACATTTTGGTTCACTGCGTTTTTCTCGATGATCCCAATCCCAACAACGTAAAAAATGCTGCTGCTGAACATGTGCACAAATTGATGATTGATTGAGGAAACCCCACTTGGAACACACCAAAGTGTTTGCAAAAGCGTGTGTGTAACCGTAATTGTAAAATATATTGAGTACAAGACACACACATACACACACAGCATTACTTATAGCCTGAAAAGTTTTCTTGTAAAAACAAACAAACAAATTATTTAACATTTTTACTGCTTAACGTTTTATTTAACTCTTCCTCCTTATATTTTTTTTCTTTTTGGTTGTTGTTGGAATATATATTTTAAAAATTGTCTTTGATATGTGATGTGTTTCTCTCTTGTGCATATTTATTATTCCAACTACTTTGTACTCATCATCATGCATGCGCATCAAAAAGTTTCTTAGATCTTCTTCTCATTTTCATCCTTTACATCGTTCATCCGTTTTTCAAAGCCTTTGCACTTTCACGACAACGGCCAGGATTTCATTAGGAAAAAAAGGAAGGATACTAACTAATAATAATAATGAAAAGAGCAAATGACAAGAGTAACACATTTTTTGGCACTGTACCGTGCTATCACACTGTCTATTAGAGGAAAACAACACTAGTATATACACAGGCTCCAAAGATGCGAAAGAAGATATGATTATCATTGAGAATTTAAGCATGCCAAAGTACACTTGGAATATTATAGCAACCTCGGTGGTAGTGGCTTCTTTTTGAAGAGCATTCAATTTTCTTTCAAGAAACGAAAAAATAAATTATCTGAGAACGGGTTACAGATGTTGATGGGATTGGATTTTGAACATCTCCTCACAAAATTCCACCACCACTACTACAACTACACAAGCTACAAACGATCAAGAAAAATGTATCAGTGCCAAAAAATATTGGTTTGCTCACTGCCATAAAGTCTGTCTGCGGTTGACATCCACTAACTAAACATAACAAAAAAAATATATTCATGAATGCTTTCTCTCTTCTTGATCATTTTTTTTGTACTTGTATTGTACTTTACTCTTGGTAAATAAACTATGTCATCATCATCATGAGAAAAAGAAAAAATACGTTTTTTTGTACTTAACTCTAACCCAAGCACTTGAAACAGCTTGAAAAACAATTTAGTTGGCTTGATCTTATCAGATTTGTACTTTTAAAAATAAAACCGATTTTTTTCTCTTCTTTCAGAAAAGAGACGCTTATTTTATTTTTGTCTTAATTTTCTTTTCACTGCAATGTTGATGACGATGCTACAACCCGTGAAAGAAATGCTGTCAAAAAGTGTTCTTTTTTAAAACATAAAAGTTAACATTCCACACAAGTCTATGCTTTGCTTATTTCACGCCCTGAAATGATTTTTGATACGAGCTAATTTGGAAGCGGTTGCAATCTCAATTCGAAATGTGCAACCTCTCATTAAATTTCATTTTGGGAAGTTTTTTTTGAAGATTATTAAAGAGATCTCTTAGCAAATGATAAAAAAATGTTGGAACATAAACCATTTCCTGTAAAAATTCGTAACAAAATGTAATGAGTAATGACATTGTAATCGCAATAATGTGTTCTTCTTTTATGCAATAAAATTTTTTGCTTGGTAAGGTAAAGATAATAAAAATATGCGCATATTATTTACATTTATATAATACA
>JAHZMT010000761.1:0-39282 GCA_027743785.1 Sinhomidia bicolor | reverse complement strand
TTCAGAGAAAAAGTTCACCGAACAAGTTGATGATGATTTTGATGATTTTTATGACAATTTTTAAGATGTTTTTGCGTTACTCACTGTTGAAAACCATTCAGTATTTTTGCTATGATTCTAATATATTTATAAAGTTCCAAAGAAAGTATCATTTTCGTTATTAGTACATTGTAAACCTTTATTTTATTCCGCAATAAAAATGATTGTTATTTTTGTTTTAAAAAATAAGTAAAATATGCAGCAAAATTTACCAATGGAAAATAGCGTATCTACAAATTATTTGGAGATTCTACCCTTTTCGACAGGAAAGAAGAAAGTAGACTGTATGAAAGGAAGACCTTATAGTAGTTTTATTTACTTGAGCAATATGATATGGTCCAGTGAGCACGTCAACAATATTACAACATCATTTATAATGCTTTATTGGGAAGTTGAAGGATTTGTAGAATCGAATCGGCAGAAAACTCATGAGTATAAAACTCGTCAGAATCCTCTTCGTCTTCTTCTTTTCCTCCTTTATCTTCTTCTTCACAGCCGGATACTTTTCTTGTTTTATGCATCTTTGCCAATGAATCCCTAAATTCCGTAAAATCCTCCAGTTTTAAGCCCCCATCTTCCGTTTGGTGTTCATCCTCTTGGGAATTAGTGGCAGCAGTACCACCACCACCACTCCTCCTGCTACTGCTCCTACCATCGTTACCCTTGTTTGAGGTAGTAAATACGTAATGGGTATTATCATCATCGCCTCCATCATCATTACTATACTTTCTTCCCCTTGAATTCCCACTCAGCCCATCACCTTGTAATAAAACGCTTTTACTGCCACTACTTCGAACATTATCAGCATCAACAGTAGGCGAATAAGAAGAAGAAGAAGAGGAGAAAGTAGCGTTGTTAAAAGATCTCGTCATGGCTTTCTCCTGACAATCCTTTCCATCATCTATGTCGAGTTCAGACGGTGATGAAGTAGTAATCATTGCTGATGATGGCACTACTACAAGTATAAGAGAAGTATTTTGGTAAGTACCATCATCATCCTCTTCATGGTCGTCCTCCTCATCCCCACCACCACTACTATCACTGCTATCATCACCCTGCATGATTTTTCTCGCACTGGAAATAGATGTTGCGGAAGAGGACGCGGAAGCAGGGATATCTAATCCTATTCTTTTCCCGTATTCGATCCATGTTTGAGCGGCGAGAACATCTGTTCCACCGATTGATTGTTTCACAAGATTTTTCAAATCTTCCAACGAGTTGGATCCGAGCTCCACTCTTTGGCCTGTTTTCAGTTTGTCCTGTAGTTTTCGGTACAGTTGTCGAAGGGCTGACACACCATCCAAAGTATCCGAGAATTTTCCCACACGTAAGTCACGTTTTAGAAGGTAATTCTTCATGGCACCCATGCAGCTAGACTTTATCATCATAAGGAGCTCGTAGTTGAGTAGTCCCATTTTCTTGTTGATCTCCAAGTCTCCATCTGGCATTCTGTAAACGACAATAAAAAATTGGCCTTTCATAAGATACTTTCTCCATAATAGCATTATTACACAAGAATGTGTATGGGAAAAAGTTACAAGCAAGAAAGGTATTTTTAAACATTTTTGTGTCTGGAACATGACATGGATTTAAAATGATGTTATGTAATATTTTGTCATATGATAGTTTTATGATTTGTAAGAATGTTATGCAAAGTTTGCATTGCAAACAACTTTTGATGTGACGGGAATAAAAAAAATGATGATTTTATGTAATAAATGCCTACGATGGGGAAACAACACAAAGATCCCTTTCCGGTGTTGCTTCAACTTTGCAGACATCATCAGGAAAGAAAAAACTTCTGGGAAGTCGATTTTTCCTGAAGAGAAAATAATTTGACATTAATAAATCTTCCTGCTGTTTTATTCAAGATAAATTGTCTGCATTAAAGCAGAAACTGAATGTATATAGTACTATCGTATTAAAGGGATCATGTTAGTTACCAGTCACAGTTAAGCTGTCTTAGAATTGCATATGAAAAGTCATTGAGTGGTACGAATGAAGTTTCCAATTGGACCACTATTACCTATAAATAGCATATCAGTAATTAAAATTTAACTTATAAAGACTGACAATGCATAATAATATGATATGGAATATAAGCGACCTGGTGTCCTAGAGAAATAAGCTTGTCGGGCAAGGATGGCTTCCAGTCAGAAATCAGTTTGGTCGCGTTTCGACATTCAATGATTTTAAACTTGCTGTCATTCTTTTGAGCAAAATGTTCTGTGGCTATTCGGTACATTACAGGGATCAAAGTTGGTGCATTATTTTGAATTATGTCATCCGGTTTAAAAATTGGTACTTTGTCGACTTCGGCGTGCGATTTTATTTTTGACTGAAATTACGTTTTTCAGTATGATTGTGTTAATTTTAACAATAATTTAACTTTGATAATTTTTAATTATTGTAATTCATGTAGAAGGGGATTCGTTATATGAATGAAAAGACTACTTGTAGAATGTTGCCAATTATTTCCACCACATCTTCTTTTGTTTGGTTCATAAGATCGGGGAGCAACTCGGTGGCCAAACTACAAGGACGTTCTCTTGCCTCTTCGTTTTCGTCTATTTTTGGTTCATTCAATAAGATGGCGTACTTTTTCAGTTTTTTGGGCTTTCTCGGTGTGAGAAATGGAAGGTCTAACTGGTCAAACATGGCATCCATGATAATGCGATTCACTGAAAAGACCACAGTACTAGGTTGGAAGTTCAATTAAAACATTTTCGAGCAAAATCTATCAAGTTTGCGTACAAGTTCCATTAAATCATACATTACATACCTCTCACATCACATCATTTCATTTCCTCTCCTGTTCATCGCAGGCAAAATCTGAATATTTATAAATCCATTTTTCCTTTATTATTTTTCCAGGTTCGATCTCTAGCCTAGGAAACTTTATTGGATTCAATGTGAAAATGCATTGTAAAAGCTCATTATCCATATACATCTATGTCATAATCGGTTGTCCTTTTGAAACTTGTCTACAAAACTTGAAAACAATAATACATACTTATTTCACAGACTAATACCGTATTATGTAATTATACGCAATCTCTTCTTAACATTCACTACAAATCCTACACCAGATATTTCTGAGCATTTATTAATGAGTGACAGACGAGTGACAGCAGTTTAGCAGACACAACCAAATGTGAAATGGGACAGATAAATATGATGCTTTTCACTTCCTCGTCATTTTCGTCGGTAATGTCATCTATCATACATACATACCATTCATTCACCAAAAGAAGAAGATGACAAACATTTTAGTTGTTGATGTTGTCTGTCTGTCAATAATCGCGTGTTATTGCCAGCTTTGTTGATCCGTATGAAAATGCTCAATGCTGCGCATTTAGTCTATATCTCTCCGTTTCTATTTTCTATACAAGCCCACACCAACTCAAGAAATGTTACGATTCGTGAATTTACAACGAATCATTTTCCATCAAAGTTTTCTGTAAATTGGAAAAGCATAAGCAACTCAATTTGGGTTGGGTGAAATTCAACATATATTAACTTGCAAAGTCATAATAACTTACAATTATACTTGTAGGTTCATAAATAACGATAAACTGCAGCTGAGAGACAGTTTTTAGTTGACGGACAACATCACGCATCGTATCATGTCATTCATGCCAAATTGCACATGTAAAGTCATAATAACTTACAATTATACTTGTAGGTTCATAAATAACGATAAACTGCAGCTGAGAGACAGTTTTTAGTTGACGGACAACATCACGCATCGTATCATGTCATTCAAGCCAAATTGCACATGTGCTGGTTTTGCATTTGCTTGTGTGACTGGACTCAATCGGTTATAATGTCAAATCATCAAGTTAACGATGATGTTTTTGTGCCATCTTGGTAAGTTACCTAAAACAAATGAGAACAGAAGTGAGTGGTGAGTGGAATGACCAGAGAGCTTTTGTATATAGCCAATCTGTCAAGCTTATCATCGCGCATCCAATTTACCAAACATTTTTTTATCCTGCTGCTGTTGAGCACATGTGCAAACTACTGTTGAACACATGATAATCGTATATTTTAAGCTTATCTCCATCTTTCAGTTAATCAAACTAAATTTTATATTCAATATATTACGGAGAAAAAAACAAAAATATATGTTTTTCGTTATAAGTACTACTATATAACCGTTAATACCCGCGTAATAGTAATACCTACATCTATAATTTTCCTAAGAATGTAATATGAATATACTATTATGCCATAAATGTCATCTAATTATAATCTCTAGTATTGAGACAATTACAAATAACAATATTTTGTGGTTTATCTACATGTCGAGTTTGATACGGCATTCAAGTATTTTAAAAAGCTTTGTAATAAATTTGTGTTTCAGATTATGGCATCCGTGCACTCCGCTTCAATTATTGAAAACTCTACAAGCTTGTATTAGTTAGTACTCTGCCAACTCTGTTATGTAGTCTTTTATATTAAAAAAATCGAATGTACCTAAACCATTTTCTTACATTTTACTAACTTAATATTTTCTACAGATCCGCAGTGCAGTGAATGGGGCTATGTGATGCATGAAAAATGTCCTTGTAAGTATGTAAGTCAACAAAACGATCATAGACATAGACTCGCATTTTCATTTCACTGCTACTTGCTACTACCCAAGATTTTTTTTATTTGCCATGTAGCTGAGAGGCTTATGATGATGAAGTATGACTTACACAATAATGTGTACATATTTCTCCACCACTTTTATACCTCAACTTTGTTACATACTGACATTAAGAGAGCTTGCATGAAATGATGTGATGGTGTGAGAGAGTGATGATGATGATATTAGGTACATGTGCTTTTCCGTTTTCCGAATTCGGCAAACATCGGGTATTGAATCGTAATCGCAACTGTTCTTGTGTGTGTGTGTTGGATACAGTGATGTTGATTCAGCTTCAATCTTCTAGTCAACATCATGCATGACCCAACTATAAACTGGATGAGTGATAAAAAGTTACAACAGGAAATTCAGTCTGTTTTTTAAATGTCTATTCTATATACCACATCTAACGATTTCTTCAAGAAAAAGGCTATGAGTAAAACTGACTGTGAGAATATGCCTTTTTCTTACGTTTTTTTTTGTATCTGCAAATCAGTATTAAGATAAAAAACAGCATCCCATCATCATCACCAACTTCCTTCATATAATCTTGTTGTTAGCTTACTACTGCTGATATTTTGCTTCCACACACTACTGTGCTGCACCAACACAAAACGTGACAGTGACGGAGATTTTTTTGATACTTCTTGGTTTCAAGGTTTATTATGAAAACTGAAACTTCAAAAAACGGTTTGCTCTGTCTATGCTTCCTTTGAGTACAAGAAAGATACATTTTTTTGCAAACTTTCTCCAATTAATATAATATTATCATGCTGTAAGCTTGTAGGAGTACGTGAACAGATTAACCCACATTTACAAGGTGTGGGCTTGAGCTGAGCCGTTTCATTTTACAAATTAATTGTACATATAACATGGAATGTTTTGTATAACACGAGAGTAGTTTTTTGTATTCTTATATTGTTCTTATCAAGAATGTTTAGCAGATAGAGACGAGCGGTGAAATAGGAGACTTATTATTTTGTACTGTATAGTAAGTAGTGCTCATCATTTTTACACGTTTGAATAAACATGGGTACATGAAGTTGATGGAGGGCATGTATTCCAATCCATTTTTGACTCATGAATCGTTCCGTTTTCGTCTCAAAAATAACCTTGATTTTTGTATTCTATATACTGCTTACTTGTTTTTTGAGTCCTCTATGGTGCATGTAATTTTTTTCGCATAATATGACACTTATGCATGTACGTAGTGTAAATCGTAAGTGTGATAGTGAAAAGTTCTCTTCTTTGAATCTACCCAAAAAAAATTTGGGCAAGGTTAGGGAGCTTGTCCTAGCAACTTGTGGTCGATCAAGTAAAAACCTATATTCGTGATTCAGGAAAATGAGTAGTTCCTTCCCAGTGAACACATCACAGTTTACATATCTTCTACATAGTTCACAGAACTTTCATAACTTCTCTACAAACTTAATTGATTGATAACTTAATTGATAACTTAGATTGGCCGCACTAGGTAATACATACAAATTTTAAATTTTCAAGTGACTGTTTTCTCTATCATCACTAGAGTTAAATTTGCCTTTGGAGAAACAATAAAAAAATGAGCCAAGAAGACTTAAACCCTACTGGAACATTTATAGGAGGAGATGGCGGAGAAACTCCTCCACGAGAATCATTTGGCAGCTTCACCTTTCTCGAACAACATGAACACTTGAGTGAAACAAACATCGTGGCGGATCATTCTGCAAAACCAGGTTGGTTAGAGTAATTTTCACGCAAAAATAATTTGAACTTGAATCATTGTCATCTTTCTTAGATTAAATATTGGTTAGTTCATTCCTCTCGCAATTTGTCACTTTGCTTGGCTCCGCTGTCGACGACGATAGTAGTGTTGTGTAAATAAACAACTACATATTGCACAGTTTTATATTACATTAATATTGTCAATTGCAATTTGGGGAATTCTTCACAATTCTCCTTCAACATATTTCTCCTCGAGCAAGCAGTTGTTGACTTTTGGCAGTTTTCATTTCGTACATTGTCACAATAAAGGCGCATATCAATCAGTAGCATTACGTACGTACAACCAAATTTCATCGTACGGACAAACATTACTACTACCATTTGCTCATTACGACTACATACTTTAATACGTGAGAAAACAGACAAAATCATAAGACGCTTAATGTCTTTTTGTAGTGCAAATATTATGTGTTCTTGTAATCAAATCGGTATGACGTTGTGTAACATTTGTAAGTGAATCGCAGCCGTACGAAAAATTTTAAATTTATTTGATAACCATACGCATTGGTGGGTTTATTTGTTTAGTTTTATGGCACGGATTCAAAACGCTTGTTATTCAGCGGCAGCAAAAAATTTGTAATGCAATTTTTAGTAAAGTGATTTAGAGAGAGAGAGAGATAAGAGAGGATTGAGAGCAGAAAATATCAAGGTCTAGGATGTTAGCAAGACAGAATTAGTCTGTCTGTCCAATGTAGGTGCCATGCCATGGGGTACATTAAATTTAAAAGTACATTAAAAGTAGGCATGTTCTGTGGATATACATACATGTAGCGAGCTAATACCAAGTTCAGCCTCAGCTTTAGTGCGTTTTGCTTTTTACGCATCCAAATGCCACCAAATGGTGTTATTTCATTTACGGATAGTGAGTTATTTAAAATTTCGTGAAATGGCCTTATCTCCAGCTGCTATTGTCGGTTATTTACCCAGAACTGCACAGTAGTTTAGATAAAATAATCCTTTTTCAAAAATAATTTAAAATTGCTGTATTTTGAACTGGTTGATTTACTGCTTGAACCTTTATGAAAAAGTAAGCATGTATTTGATTCCTAAGTTTACAATAGAACGTTCAGGTTACTTTTTGCATCTTTGCCATCTTCAAATTCTTTGGCAGTAAATTAAAATTAGTGACATATCAATACTTACTAAAGTAGAAGATGCATGTTTATGTGAACAAACAATATTTGTCAAATGTATCTGAGCATTTGCCGTTGAGAAATCTTAAAGAAAAAATGTAAATTAAATGCTAGGAATGATTATAGCAAGATAATATTTTTGATTGGTTATTGTAAAATTGTTTTACGCCTTTTTTATCAATGTTTAAAATGTTTTATTACTTGTAATGTAAAAATTAATCATTTACTTCTTTGCTTATTTTAATAATAATCTATTGTCAATTGCTAATCATTTATCATGTCTTGCGGCAAAGGCAAATAAAGTAAACTTCACCATTTACTGATGTAAGCATTTATGGTTAGAATATTCAAATTTGTATCCATAAATGCTACTTGCTTTATTGATTCCTTAATGTCTATCCGTTGTCCATATCATCAGTATTCGTAGATCGGTTTTAAATTTTCAAAACGAGCTTCCCACATTTGATTGCTAGTTAGCCAAGAACCCTATCGTGTGCGATTTTAAAACATGGGTCAATAATAATATGTAATTTTTTCGAAAGTGAACGTTTTATGAGAAAATTTTCTGGATTTTTGTCTGGTATCTCATATTCTAAAGACCTTTATGCACGCATTTTCTCTCCTTATCTATCACACATATCTGCGCTACGCACATATGTGACCTGAAAGCGCTATTTATCAAAACAGGATTCCCGTAATCCGTTTGTAAACACTACGTACTTTCAGTAAATATTCAATTTCCCCTACGTGTGGTAATTGTAAAAATAGCCTAATTTATTGCTTGTTTTTACCACTGAAAGCACATGCGCTTCAATTTGGGCTTCAATGCCATTTTCAACATTTTCCAATGCAAGAAAACTGTAAACAGTGCCTCTCCTGTTGTCAGTTGTTGTTTTTAAAAAATGCAGAAAGCCAACGAAAATTCATGCCTTGAACTTGAATGAATCTCTCCTCTGTATATTTGCACTTGAATAATATCACATTGACATTCTCCATTTAATACTCTTCTTGCTGACAGGATGACGAATGAATGTTTTTATTGTTCTAGTGCATGTCTCGAAAAAAATTACTTTTACGTTTTCCAATTATAAGGAAATGCTCGATTAAGCATTTACCCTCGATGTTTAAACCTTTAAAGTATTTCCCATCGTTAAGATATTTTTTTGCTACTTTAATGTTTTCCCTTCTCCAAATCTTTTTGTTTAAACTACACTCTTGTGATTTTGTCGTTGCAACTTGTGACTACAACCTTTGTGTTTCAGCAATTGCCATTCACCAATGCATTCCTGTCAATCAATTGTACAAAAATGGATATACTGACATTGCATTCCATTTTAGAAGAACAATTTGCTGCTTAATAGCTGGAGTAGGTACATAATTTTACTAAATCTTTACTAAAACGAAAACATGTATTACGGCATTGCTACACATTGTATTTGACGATTATTTTTTTCTCTTAAAGTTAATCTGAGTCTGTACCAAACCTTCATAGTTCTTTATATTTGTATACCTTTCTTATTTGGTCGACATTATTATTTTTTATTCATACAGCTTAGTAGAGTCGGTCTACATTTTATTATTGAACAACAGAGCAAGAGAAACAAAGTTTGCTCATATTCGTAATTTATTCATATGTACTTTGTATGACGTCCGCAATGCTGCAGATGCAGATGGAAAATAATATTTAATCTCCTCTCAGTTTCTTGCAGACTTTCCGTGAAAAAGGTTTAACAAAAAAGTATTTCCGAATCAAAAGTGGTTTGCTTACTTTCCATTTTCTAGCTAGGTATTATTATCCATACCTATTTTATTTCAAGTTTAATAGGTAGGTTTCGTATTATACGGTACGTAATTTCGTCTCTGATTCTTTTTTGGCATCATTAATCTTAAACGACTGGTTTTTAGCATATATATACAATGTAGGCATATTAAATCTGAGTGCAAAACTGGGGTTGTAAAATTAACCGACATCATTATACCTACCACAAGCTTGATGGAATCGAAAAAAAATCCTGTGCTCATTGTAAATGTGATAACAAGGGCAAATAACCTGACAAACCGCGTACCGCTATATACTTTGTCGTTTCTATTTCCACATTCAATCCATAGACGTGAGCATTTGCAAGTTCATTCGACATAATATATTATTATATACATCTGCCTGCATAAAGTTGTTTCTATCTGAAATTATCTGCTTTGGTAGTGGTAGTGGTCTGCATTCTGTGTACCCATTTTGTTGCCAGTGCTTTATATTTCATCTTTTCAAGTTGCAAAGACTCATAAACGTGAACAAACATAATATATAACGTAACAAATTTTTTAATATTAGTATACAATAGTATCCAAATTGTAGCCTCTGTGCTATTTGGATAATTCTATCTAGGTACTTGAATTAGACATATATGAGGTCTATTCATTAGGATATTGGATTGTGCACGTAAATGACGTCTCTTAAAACTCGTCATATATAAAACTGAAAAGAGACAAACAGGCAGTCCAGTTTATTTCCAATTTATGTACACATAATGTAAACAAGTACTTGTACAAGTTTGCTTGAAGAGACTTGAGCTGGGGCTTGACATATGAAGATTTCATTGGAAATAATTTCCTTGTATTAAATATATCTACATACGTACGTAAGTACGTGGAGCTCTGTGCATGTATGCAAGTGCATTGCAAATATTATGTAAAGAATTGCAGCTCATTTAGCTCATTTACAATTTTGTTTTTTATGGTTCTATGTTAAAGCAGTTTATTTGTCAATTGATGAGATTAACAAAACAGTGGCATGAGGAAGCTTTTGATTTATTATATTTTACTTGCCACTTTATTTAGCATTTTTATCTTGACCTGTCAACAAGTTCTCAATACTACATGAGTACTTGTTGTTCAGTTAAGTTTAAGTGGACAATAGCTTCCTTCATTCCTTTTTAATTTGTACAAGTAGCACGTATTATTATGAAATGTATTATTGAACTTTGACAACATAGCCTCTAATTTACTTTGAGACAATGTTTCATCACTCGTAAATGCAGACTTACTAGGTAGTTTATTGGTCATTTAGTGATGATAGCGTTTATCTTCATTTGATATGTGATACAGTATTTGTTGCTTGATTTAATCCAGATAATTAAAGCCTCCGTCAATTATTATCTTCCACAAACGAACTGTTGATCACTCTTCAATCGGCATTCACCGTCAGCCTGTTTTGGTTTGTCAGGCTCAATTTGATCTGTGTTTCAGTCGTGCCTCATCAGTGTTTTAACTTTTAAGTGTAACAGACTCAATTTGAACAATTTAGTTTTTAAAAAATATAGTTTTTTACTGTGTGATTAAACGTCAAAAGAGTGGCGTTTGTTGGTGAAAAGTGCACTTTTGTAAAATTGGATAAGGAGGAAAATGGAAAATCCAGACAGAGCTGAAGTTGGGAAAGGTGCTGTTGCAGTATTAAATGGAGCATCAGATTCTGATTCTCCAACTGCATCAGGTATAAATGGAGACAAAGCGAATGGGCAAGTTTCACAACAATGCTGTAGTACTGCTCGGAACGGAAATAACAGGGAAGGCGACAAAGCACCCAAAGTGAAAGAAGAAAATGGTGACAACCCGGAAGGAGAAGAGGGAGAAGGTTAGTGAATTTTTTAAATCTTGTTTTGTAATGTAAAAACTCTTTCAGGGAAAACTCATTTTACAATGCGAATAATAATTATTTTGCGCGTAAAAATTACTTGTAGAAATATTTACATGCTACGATCGTTAATCATTATCGTTTATTTAAAAAGGCACAGGCCAACGTTTTGATCTCAGTGAAGAGGGCTTGGCTTATTTATTCAAACTTGCGTTATTTTTATTGTCTTAGTCCATATTCAGCATTGTAACTTCAGTAATATGTTTGCTAACTATGCTCGGTTAAAACTACAATGTTGTTCAGTTCCATACATTGTATTGATTCATCATTATTCGTTTAACTGTTCATGATTGAGAAAAAAATTTATCATACGCTTTTGATATATATTCAGGTTTATATAATATATTCAGGTACATATTATCTTTATGTACTTGAATAGTACGAACAGACTATGTAGTAAAAACTAATTTAAAGTAAATACAACACTAAACTTGATTTCATTACTGGATTTTATTATCTAAAAATAATATTTGTCTTCAATGACTAATTTAAATGTAATCGTAAGCGTTAGGAATGTAGACATAGACATACAAAAAAGTCTGGTCAGCGTTTTTCATTTTATTTCATTTTATTTATTTTTTATCCTAGTTGCTGCTGGATTTTGACCACAACATAAAAAAGAGAAGCTGTGCGTTTGCTTTACTATACTGCATTAAAAAGCTTTCTCTGAAAGAATGTACCAATTATCATTCTTTTACAGTATACTAAATTATTTCACAACATCCAAGAATTATTATCAATAATGGTTTAATTATTTTATACCGAGATTATCCTCAGATGGAGAACCACGAGAGAACTATGTATCCAAACCATAATTTTACACTTTGCACTTTTAACTGAGCAGATACTCTTTGTTTCATAAGAACTATTGTATTGTATAATTTCAAAATATTCATTATTTCTGTACTTTAGCTTGTGGGTAAAATATAAACTTTTTTATTCGAAAGAAACTTTTAGTGGCAATTTAAACTGCATTTATCACGTTCAACTCAATTCACTCATTCAATAAGAATAGCAAACTGCTATTACTTTGAGCTGGTAGAAAATTTTGTGACTTTACTTTCACTGCTAAAAGACGCAAGTGAAAAGGCTTTCATCTTTATTTCCGGTATACTTGTATGTTTATGCATTTTTTTCAATAAACTTTTATGTTCATACATGTAAAACATTAGCGTTTAGATATGTAGGTAGTACATTTGAAAAATCGCTATCTATCATGCAACAATCAAGTCAACTCGGTACCAATCTCTTTGTGTTACTCTAACTTTATATTCGGGTAGCAGAGAGTAGTGATAGAAAAACCAATTTTTTACAAAACTTTTTTATGGGACTTGTGAAATGTAATCATATATAAGATACAGGAATTGTCTTTTATTTGATGTGTTTGTTGTATATAACTCATATATTATATATCATATCATGCATTATCATAATGGAAAGAATTTTGTTTCTAATAATTCAACCGTAAAAGATGGTCCCCTTCCCTTTCCATTTTTCTGATAGTTGATACCAACTTGTGCATTAGCTTACATATTTAAGGCTATACATATCTCATATTGTAAGTAATCACCTACTTTGTAACAAATGGGAGAATATTGTCCTAGAATACTATAAATTTTTTACTTATTTAAACAAGTCAATTTTGTAAACATACTAATCAAATTAAAAACAAAAATGATAAACTCTATTGGAGTGACCTCCAATCTTTCATCTTTTCAACCGAGTAAATGCAGGTAAAATAATAATAGCCAAGACACTACCATACAAATATATTTACATTAAACCCCTGCTTGTGCATATATAAAGTTAAATTTTCACTATATACATTACATACAACAACATGCAATCACGCTGTGCAATTTTATGGGACGTGCGTATTTGAGAAAGTATAAGAAAAAGTCAGTACAGGACAAAATTTTATTACTATGATGCAGGATAATTAGAAAATAATAATTTGTGAATGTTAATGCTACCATATTGTTACTATATTTTAAAATGTCTATATCATCAAAAACAATTTTGCCATCATAACATACCTAAAAGTATGACAAGAGAATTTTTTGCTTAGAACATGCTGTAGAAAATGTAAAACAAATACCAGAACCAGAGAGCTGTATATAGGTAATCTATTCCATCAACCATGCGAAAATAAAAGAGGGCACAGTAAATCTTATTACTTCAGTATGGATTTAGTCAATAATATTTTATGGAAAATCATTAAAGTACCTAACTTCATTCTCTCTTTAATCATCAGCACTTTTGCACATGGAAAATAATGCGATGATATGTGCCCACTTTACTTGTACACTTGTCGGTGATTTAACCTACTCAGTGTTGTCAGAAAACATTTGATGTTTTTTTAGAACTTGACTTTCAACCATGTTTATAAGTTTTTTTAAATTTTGCTCGGTATCGGTATTTAAACGTACCTTTCTTTTTGTGATGATGCAACTGAAGCAAAATATTTGCTTACTCACATTGAACTTTATAACGCGTTTCAAACTAGTTACGTACGTACATACATATATAAATGCAAAAGGAAACGGGAAATTTTTGTATATATGTTTAGTATGTGGCATATGTGACGATATATAGATTTTAGTATGTTTCGTTGAATATGATACAATGCATTTTTTTCTCTTTTCCGTGGTCGGTAGTAGAGAAGAAAATCCATTTACATTATTTTGTTCAGTAGTACATAGTACAAGTTTAGGAAACGATGCCAGAAAGAGAAGAAGCACGGATTGTCAAATCCGCACATTATATTGTATTTATGAAGAAAAATAAAATTCGATTTCACAAAAGTATATATCATATATATATACATACCTATACGACTTGAGTATACGGTTTTATAGGTTGTCAAATGTTACACAGTTGCACACTGTCTACAACGACACAAATGTACTATTGAGGATTTGAAGAGCATGCTCACCGAGTGTGCATAGTATAAGCTCACCTTTGGCAAGCTTTTAATTTAAACAGCGCAAGTAAATTTGGCAAACGTGGAAGGAATTGTTCTATTTTTTAAAGACAAAATGTTAGGCTATTATAACATCATATTCAATTCATCATACTGTTTCTCCCTGTTTTAAATGTGGATATTCAGCACATTCTGCTTCTTTCATCTGCCCAACTGTTTCAAAGAAAAGGATTTTGTGATTTGTGCTGGCTAGAGCAAAGCTTGCGTATATTTTAATGTGAGACTAGTGTGGTTTGATGAATTGATATGAAAAAACATAAAAGGCGTTGGTAAAATATCCGCCTAATCAGCGACCGTTGCTTGTACATGGACAATTGTGTTAACATAATTACATTGAACGTTTCACTGATTTCATTTCAGTGTTGCACCTCAAGACAGTAGCATAATTGAATTTAGAACAAGTGCAATCAATCAACGTGCGAGTTGACTGAATTTGGGAAGAAATATCTGTTTGAAGGATTTTTGAGCAAATGTGCAGTTAGACAGAAAGAAAATTAATGCCACCCGGTTTGCTTTGTTAACACTCAAGTTGTGTTAACTAAAGCTAGTTATTAGTGAAAGAGGGTGAAGATATAGTAAAAATTGTGCCTTTGTGTTAGGATATCCGTTTAATCTTTTAATAAAAATGTCGTATCGGGGCTTTCGACACATTGCATTAACGCAAACAGACTCGGAGTCGTTTGAGAGTGTAGACATTCGTTTCGCCTATGTTGCGAATGAGACAGGTATGTAACATTTCTTAATACTATACTTTATATACTATTAAGGTATCTAATAATAATTTCAATTGCATGATCAAACTTGAGAAAGGTTTGAGTAAAAATGTGCTACAATTTGCATATAGATGGTTCAAGTTTCTCATGTAACAAAATAACCTCTAATTTGTTTGGTTTCAATTTCATTATCCAGTCAGACATGCATGGTTATACAATCTTAATGCGAATACAAAGCAATTTAGAAATCAATTTAGGCAGGTCAAAAAAGAGAGAAATTGACTATTTACTGCTTGAAACTTTCGGTTTTTTCTGAATTGGCGATAGATTCATTACGATATATTTTATATCCTTTTAGCCGTTAAAATGAACAATAATGATATATTTTATATGAAGAAGGTAAATCAATTCCCCTAATCATGTATTTGATTGAAATGGCATCACTTTATGGACTCTGATATACGTATGTACCAAGGTATGTCTATATTCTATATATACCTTACGGGTTTATTCCCAGTTAATATTTTTACAATAAGTCTTATAGATGGCAACTTTACTTTTTGGGTACATCATTTTCGTCACTTTTACTACAACTACATACTATTACATTTGAACTGTGGATGCTCAATTATTTCATTGTTGTTGTTGCCGATGGTCTATATTATTGCCAATTATTGCTGTACAAATGTTTCTTACCCATTCGCGAAATGAAACTTGTTTCATAATTTGTTATTATTTTCACTGGGTAAAGCAATTTGCAATAGCATGGTTGGAAGGTCAGTAGTCGGTGTGGTGTGTTGCAACATTTTCCTTTTTTGGAGCACTACTCGTACACTTATTAATCCTGTTTAAATGCATTTGTGCCAATACGTCATATGATTTATTACATTACGTTGTAGAAATGTGAAAGTTGAGGCATGTCGTAGCGCAATTCATAATTGGATTAGTGAATCATAAGACACGGAACATAGCAATGACATCGTAAAACAAATCGCTCAAACTTAATTGATGATGAGCAAACTCTTACGACATTTTCCATGCACATGCAGTACTAGCATTTGGACAAAAGGTCATATACAGAGTTTTTCTAATATCATTGTAGTAAAAACTGGAATTGTCTTTATGTTGTCTTCATATTCATTCTTTAAAAGTTCTTCCAGTAAAAATTTTACACGACAAAGTGTAAGCGAGAAAATATCTCACGAATAATGGGAAGTGTACGTTATAAAATAAATTGCCGTAAAGACGCTAAATTATGTTAAGGTTTACGCACAATTCTTTCTGTTCACGTCCACAGTCTTTGAAAATGGCAGTTTGAAAAAGTTAAAGTTAGTGAACAAATTAAGTATTGATTTTTTCAACGTACACAGATTGCATTCTTTCACATTTTTACACCATTCTTATATTTAAGACTTATAATAATGTGTGACTAATAAGGTATGTACCTAAGTAAAACATTCATTTTTTATTCTTGTAGAAGCTTGTAGTATATAGAACATAACATATTATTATTCTTATTTTCTATGGTCAAACATAAAATTGCTAACAAGTTTATTCCTTTACCAAATTACTTTTACATTTTGGAATCGCATGTGCGCATACATAGTAGAATTTGTTCTACTGCGCAATAGTCAGTTTCAATAATACTTACATAAACAAGTTTATAGACTCAGTAAAAATGAAAGAAAAATGTAATGAAAAAAAGAATATGAAGTGTTTAAGCAAAATCAAAACTTTTCTCAGGCTTGACTACAAAATTAAAATGAATCACTGAAAAATATATAATGAGTCATGCTGGAAAACACACGTGTGCAAACTATTTATATTCGAAGTGACATAAAAGTATTAAATTCAAATATGTATTTATGCTCGTTGTTATAATATTCTATATTCAAATACTATATTAAATATAAATACTGTTTGCACTGAGCATCAAATTAGAATAGGAGGCTTAATAAATAAATATACAAACATTAATAAGGTTAAAATATGGATTTGCATTCTACTACTACATAGTACTGTACATAGTTTTTACGCACTTATTCCATAAAGTTCCTACGTACAGACAATTCGCAGAATTCGAAAAACACAAAACTCCTCTTGTTTTGATGATTTCAGTTAAAACATAAAAAAACTGGTGGAGAGGCAAAAAAAATTATTGCTTATTCACAAAACGTTAGAACTAAAAGGTTCTTTATCCACTCTGTACATTTTCACCTACTTGTATATTTTGGTCCTTCAACTTAAATGTTCCCACAAGGCAACATGCAATATGTATACATGTAATGATGACATTACTAGTATGGCATGCTTTAGATTTTGTTTTCGAACATTGATTTGTGGTTCTACGAACGAACGCCACAAAAATGTATTTCTGTCAGCTTTCATCTTCGTACCAACCAACCATATAGCCAAGACAGAGTAACTATATGCTATGCTTTACATTTGACTGTGTATTATAGTCAGGAAAATTCCAAATCGGTGTACGATTTCTATATTGAAATATGCGAGTAGACTAAAATGTCTTGTTTTGTTTATGTCACTCATACTAGTTGATTATTGCCCTGTTGTTCACTGACTCAGCAGACGCCAAACCGAATCCCATTTTAATCACTTTTGAACTCAAAACAGAAATGTTGACAGTCAGTCGAAAAGTTGTTGTTTGGTAGTTTATCTCGATAACATGATGATGGAAAATTTGTGAAAGGATCCAAACACACATCCACAGCGCAGCGTCATTGTGCTTTTGACTTGAGGAAGCTCAAGTTATATAGTCTTATCGCTTGGGTTTTATCATCATAAAAACTGATTTCTTATACTTAATAGGCCATTCATTTACAGGTCAAAAACAAAACGTTAGTAGAAATTTTGGTTTAGCTGAAATATTTACTGGCTTGTCGTCATCTATCATAAAATACGACCAAACTTGTTTATTTGTTCTGGTGAACTACTTGTAGCAAACTTGTTGAAAACTTCTGTTTTATCTGAAAATGGAAAAGCAAAGTGAAACTGAAATGTTTCATTCTGCTAATTGCTCGACAGACTGCACTTCATGCCGAGGTGAGGGGCAGTGTCAAGGTTCAGTTGCGTCAACTGCAGATTTTGTTTTGCAGTGGCTATTAAAAAACGAAAAAATAGCGGCATTTGAAAGTGCTCAAGATACTGATATTGTTAAAAAGAATACAGAAGAGGTGAATGCCTCATCATCTCAATTAAGACAGCATTACACTTCAGAATCAGGCTTTGAGTCTATACTATCCGTGCCCGGGTATCAAAACTTGGTCTCGGGTCGTGAAGAAAGTGAAAGTTTTGCAGCTAATCATGACAATAAGCAGAAAGATGAACAAGATTCGGGAGAACATGGTAAATATAGAAAATATTCAGAGTGTTAGCATGTGTATGATATCTAATAATTATTAGAGTTTGTCATCTTCCATTATAGTAATTAATTAGTAGTACAATATTTAAGTAAATATTTTCTGCATAATAATAACAATTTATACTAATAAAGCAATTAAAGCAACTAACAAACAAGGTGTGCAAACGCAAAATAGGGAGTTGCATAGTGCATAGTTCACTGAACTGATGGTCTCTAAAATTAGATTATAAGGAAAAGTATGATTCATATATTTGGCGAGACCAGACACTCAACTATATAGACACTAATATGACTGTAAACTGCGAAGTTGATGAATACAGCATAGTTGTTTATGTTGTCATCTTCTTGATAATATTCAGTACTTCCCACGGAAGAGGAATGTAAGCTAAGCAGAAACGCTTCCGTTATTGCGTCCTAATTTCAACATGATGCATGCACTTTTCTCAGAGGTTCACGTGAACAATCAAACGCAATAATATGCTGTCTTTGTACTTATAAAGAACTTTGACAACTTGGTTATTGAATAAACACCCGAGTCAAGGATAAAATAGGTCAAAATTTCATTCGATATTAAGACTACAGATCAATTTTTCAAAATGTACACGTTTTATAAATGATTGCAGGAAATTTTATGTAAGAAACCCTAACCATTTTAATGAAATAATTTTGTAACTTTTTACAAAATCTGAATCTGAGTATTTACAAGAAACAATACATTATCATGAACTCATTCCCTTCATGAAACATTTACATATAATGTAGATAGACATATACACGCAGTGGACTATTCTGGATAAAGATGTATTAGCCGTATTTTATGAACAAAGTTACGGTTTTGTAGTACATCTGAATCACGTAAATATCTACGGCATATAGAAGCATAATAAAATATATGTCACGTTTGGCATGTTTCGCTTACATGATGCTATGTATTTTGTGTTCCTATTATTATGATCAAAGGAAATAAAGTATTTTGTTTCGTTTGCTCATGATGACACATGATTACAGGAAGTGAAAGCCCTCCTTATGGCAGCCCATCCTCCTTCCAGATCCCTAGAATTCGACATTCTCAACTTGACGACACTTACGAAGAGATGGCTGGAACACTTCTTATGCAAGAGACGGTACAAGCACAAATTGCTAACGAGATCTCGGCTCCATACGAGGTGCCGCAGTTTCCGATCGAGCAGATTGAAACAAAGCTTGCCCTTCAAAGGCAACTGAGCATAAGGTATGTTTTTTTATATTTTTTTAAAGAAAGAAAGAAAGAAAACATACATATACAAATGTACTACTTTTAGCTTTAGTCCAGTGTTTACTCTGCAAACGTTGACCCAGTAAGGTATAAAAACTCCCACAAAAGTTTACACACGATCATTTCATAAAAAGTGGCTTTTACTTCACATCAGTGATGCAATTGCAGACATGCATATACCTATATATTATAATTTCTATCTACAAAACAACTTTCACATGAACAAGCACGAAAAGTACAAAGAATGAGTAGAACACTTTGGTTAAAAGAGACTTAAAAATTTATGACCATGTTTTTATTTTCTGTACTTGTGATTCGTGACGCAAAATCTACGACAGCAAACCATGCAAACCAAAACCGAAATTGGAGTTCATGAATATGAAGTAAGCACAGTGTTGGAGCATTTCTATTTCTCTTTTTAAAATTCGTGCAACTAAAATAATATTTTTGTTTACTTTCCTTTCCTGAATGTGATGATGATTTGATAAATAGCATAATATGTATGTTAAATTCTTGTCAATATCTATTTTTAATTTTAGTTAAATTATCATTTTAATTAGCAAACATGATGCAGACTTGAATTATATTAGCTGATTTTTTATATATGAGCATTTATATTTTTTATATTAGTTTCTCACCTTTTATTTTGCTGCTGTTGGCATTTTGGCATACAATTTATATAAAAAACATACATTTGTATTTACCTAGTTTGGAATGATGACCATGTGAAATATAAATCCTCCTTTTTGGTATCCTGTTTATAGCAGATAATAATACTGTACATACCTACTCTACTCTTAGCTTGTGCTGCCATTATTGAATAAACTGTTTAAGATATATCTATATATTGTTTTAGAACAGCCTCACAAGCATTCTTAAAAACAACTAACCATTCTGAATGAAAATACATATTAAAAGCTTGTCTGTTCTGTAAAATATGTTTGCATAAAATAACTATATTGAGTTGTAAAATTCCGTTAGACGTATGTACGATACCAGTACAACAATTTTAATATTGTCTCTCCTTGCCCCTAACAGACTTAAGGATAGTGAAGCTAGGTCTCAAGTCTATGAACCTTCTCTAGGACCGCCTTTGGATGAGGTTGAAGGAGCAAGTAATAAATTAGATCTTGAGACAGAACCAGCTTTTCAGCGAGTATCAATTTCTGGAGAGGATACGTCTGGGGTTAGCTATTTATTTGTTTTACGGATAATTTATTATGCCAAGCTAACTTAAGGTTGTCTTATTGTCGTTATTCAACGCTATCTACGTTTTGATGTTTAGGTGCCTTACGAGGATCTGGTTCACGCATCAAAATTTTTGGTGAATGCGTTACGACTTCGTGAAAGTTACATGGCCAAGTCACGACAGAGTTTTCCAAATATAACATCTCGGTTCCTATCTGCGGTAGATCACGCCGGTGAACCTTCTCTACCGGAAATGCATCATGATGACAAGAAAACAATCGATGGTATTATTGTATTTTTTTAAAAAAACCTTTGCTAGTAATGCCAACGATTATTTTTAAAGTGTAGCATATTATGCCAAACTCAAAATTTGAATATTTTATTTACCAAGAAAAGAGGTTTGTATATCATATCATACTGTTGCACACCATCGATTAAGAAATATCCGCAAAATGCTTTTTACCAGATATACCTGCAGAAGAACTACTGAATGTCCATTTATCAGTATCTAATGAGTTTGAAACTGTGGATAAAAAATCAGCACATTTGTATATTTATACCCGTTCTGATGGTTAGTTGTAATACTACAATGCACTTTCTCCTTTCTTTCTCTATATCTTTCTTTCCTTTGTTGTTACATGTCTGATCCGTATTCCGTAACTGCTATCCTTTTCCCATTCATTGTTCTCCTAAAGATCTAAAACCCTTGAAAACTATCAACGCTCCCACCACCAAACCCTCACCATCGACGATGGATGACATGGTAAATAGAATGTCCCTTCTGTATCAAGAGCCTAACTACAAAAACAAATCCACGGTTGAAAAGACTTTCCAAGAGCTTATGCACCCTTTGATTGAGAAAAAGGAATTGACGAAATTCGATAGTGATACTGAACTATTGTCTATAAAAAGTGTCAAATCGAATGCCTACATTACGATGTCTCAAAATAATTCAAATCGTGGGAGTAGAGATTCTCGTAGCAAACGGCGGAGTTCCCAGTATTCATTTGATTCTGGTATTGATTAATAATAATAATTATACGCTCATTTTTAGACTAATGACTGCTGTTGATAATACACGGTAAATACACATTGATATTACAGTGATGGCATTTTATTTTTTAAATACCCTTTTCCGCAGTTTTTCTAGAGTTACGTAATTTGACTTTTCTAATGTTTAAAAAATCATTCTTTAAACAATATACAGTACACACAAAAAATCGACACTTTGAATAGCAATTTTAATTTATAATGTTTCACATTTCATGAATGAAATTGGCTTTCATGAAAAAGAATTTCAAATGTGCTTGATTTCCATTTTTTCTTTATGTTTTATATATACGTTCTTATGTTCCAAGGAAGAACATCAGGCCAAGGAAGTGTGACTAAGAAAGGGCAGAGAGGTATCTTACTCTTTGTTGTAGTGACACGAAAATTGTTACATATTTTGCAATAATGAACCAAAGAAACCTCTTGGTCCTGTTTGCAGTGGTTTTTTATCGTGTCTTTATACGCTATAGAAAACAAAATAATCTAAACAAAAAAAATTTTTTTTATAGAGAAGCTTCAAATAATCAATTGTGACCAGACTACTGCAAAATTTCTGCAGGTTCATCATGTAGTAAAGCTTATAACTTATCCATTTTTATTTATTTTTGGTAACTTCTCTCTATTTAAATTGCTTGAGCAAAATACACATTAACAGAATAGCAGCTGGAGAGGTAAAATAAAGCAGTTGCGACAACAGCTTTACATTTTCCAGCAAGAAATCTGCTTTCTTTGTTTTAGTAGTCTAGTTTAACCTAGAAAAGCTAATTGTGAAAGTACATTACTCCTTTGAATTATAAAAAAATCACAGAGGCGTGCTATTCCGCTATGCGATCATAATAATGAGCTGTCACAATTTAAAATTTAAATTATTATACCCACAAAATAATTACTGCACATTTGCTTGTGTCCTATGTGTTGACATTTTTTACTGTTATGAAGATTATGATGATGGTATTTTTTTACTGCCCTTGAGAAAAATAATATACATGAATATCTTAACATGATGCTATTTTTGGCAATGATAACGCAATATATTATATTATATTGCATGAAATAATTTATAGATCACCCAATTCATCCGCCGTCTGCTGCAGGCAACCCATGGGACATTGAGTTTCTTCCTAGTGCTAATTACAAGTTCAATTTTAAAGAAGGCGTTTGTTTTGTGTATCCCAATGAGGAGGATGCTAGAGATGATAAGCCACTTGATTATCCGTTTCCTAATCTTCAGGAGTATGTGCGTGATATGAAAATCATGTGTGTCATGATAGCTGATGGACCATTGTAAGTTGCTACAATGTTTTTTGACATCACTCCCCCGTGAAAAGTCACCTCTCTGTCATCACTGACTAACTTTTCAAAATTGATGACAATGATGATGATGATAATTATAAAGATGCACATATATCATACTGTCGCTATAATATAGGTCATGATACATTTTTTCCTCTTTGGGTGTAATTTTTTTCCAGAAAATCCTTCTGTTTCAAAAGACTTAGTTACCTGTTTTCAAAGTACCAACTTCATGTGCTTTTGAATGAAGTTCAAGAGATGACACTTCAGAAGTATGTGTCACATCGAGATTTTTATAATATTCGTAAAGTAAGCGTTTATCTGCCTTTCACAACTTCATAGCATGTCAAAAAATAAATTTCCGAGTAGGATATTTCCTCAACCAATTATTATCCTAATTGAACAGGTTGACACTCACATCCATGCGGCGTCATGCATGAATCAAAAGCATTTGCTGCGCTTTATCAAAAAGACTCTTAAAAATCATGCCGATGAATTCGTCTGTAAAGAAGATGATGGTACACCAATCGCTTTGAAACAAGTATTTGAAATAATGAGCCTAACAGCGTATGATCTTTCTGTTGACATGTTGGACGTGCATGCGGTAAGAATAAGAAGGACGAGTAAATTTTGTTTATGACAAGTTTTCTGAACAAGGATTATTTTATTAAATAGTATAATCATGTCCTGCATTTAAAAAAAATACACATATAGGACCGCAACACATTTCACAGATTTGACAAGTTTAATGCAAAATATAATCCAATCGGAGAGTCTCGTTTAAGAGAAGTGTTTTTGAAAACTGACAATTTAAATGGAGGAAAGTATTTTGCCAGCATTATAAAGGTAGAATGCAAATCTATTACATAAAAGTGCAAAAAATAACTCCACTTGAGTTTTTGACTTTAATGTGTTCTTTGCTAAATAAAGGAAGTTATGTCTGACTTGGATGAAAGCAAATATCAGAATGCTGAACTTCGATTGTCAATTTACGGTCGAAGTATGGATGAATGGGACAAACTGGCAAAGTGGGCGATCAATCATAATGTGTACTCGGACAATGTTAGATGGTTAATTCAAGTACCTCGTTTGTAGTAAGTTTTTTTATTTCTGTGTTTATACAAACTTACATAAAAATATGAAACTGAAGGTTTCGGTAAAAAAAACGTTGCTTTCACTTTCTAGTGACATTTACAAATCAAAGAATCTGATAAAGAACTTTCAAGAAATTTTGGAGAACTTGTTTATGCCTCTGTTTGAGGTCACAAATGATCCAAATACACATCCAGAGTTGCATCGCTTTCTTCAATATGTAAGACTTTCTCTTTGCCCCAAACTTTCTCTTATAGCTAAATATTTTGCTTAGGAAGGTACAATATATTTCGATCTGGAATGTTTTTTAGGTGATTGGGTTTGACTCTGTAGATGATGAAAGCAAACCAGAACATCCGTTGTTTGACAAAACTGTGCTGACTCCGGATAAGTGGAGCATTAAGGAAAATCCTCCATACAGTTATTACCTGTATTTCATGTTTGCCAATCTTGCCGTTCTAAACCATTTCAGGAGGTAGGGAAAAGTCGTGATGAATTTGCTAATAACATGTTGTGACATTATTGAAAGCCCGTAAATTAGCAATTTTGTACATTTGTACTTTGTGTACAGAGAACGAAGTCTTAATACCTTTGTACTAAGACCACATTGCGGTGAAGCTGGTCCTGTTCAGCATTTGGTTTCTGCATACCTGCTTTCCGAGAACATCTCTCATGGCTTGTTATTACGAAAGGTAAGTCATTTTATGAAATGACAAGCTAGAAATACCCATGGAATGATAATGACGGCAAAAAATACATATACTGTTTTGTAACAGGTTCCTGTATTGCAATATTTATATTATCTTGCGCAAATTGGCATTGCCATGTCCCCATTGAGTAACAACTCGTTGTTCTTGAACTACAACCGTCACCCATTACCGGAATATTTGGCACGAGGCCTTGTTATCAGTTTGTCTACCGATGATCCACTGCAGTTTCACTTTACAAAGGAACCTCTTATGGAAGAGTACAGTATCGCAGCACAATTTTGGAAATTGAGCGCTTGCGACATGTGTGAGCTGAGTCGAAATAGTGTTCTCATGAGTGGATTCCCCCACAAGGTAAAGGTGGTCGCAATCATGTAATTTATTAAAACGCTGTGATTTTATTGAAACAAGTTTGTCATACGAGTACACTTTTTACTAACAGGTAAAACAGTACTGGTTAGGACCTAACTACACCAAGGATGGAGTTGCTGGTAATGACATTAGTCGCACGAATGTTCCTGATATTCGGGTGTGTTATCGTTACGAAACTCTCGTCGAGGAACTGGCCAACATTTTCAAGGTTGTTGAGTTGATGAACAAGGCAAAGGACGTGAGAGATAAAAAGGAGGAAGTTAAGAAAAAAGAAAAGGATGCAAAAGAAAGTAAAGAATAAAGTCAAGAGAACTGACAAGATGAACCTTTGTAATTAGAGAAAAACATTGTGGAGATAACGCTACGAATATCATTGATGATGATGATGCCAAAATACATGTAGCTACAAAAAGCTATTGTAAATAAATAGCATTAACCAATAAATACGTAAAATGATAATATTACGCAAAGACAGTAAACCCTGTATTTTCACATTAAGCCTTTAAATTTTTAAGTTTTTACTAGAGATTTTATCTTTGATTTATTGACTGCAAGATATTTTACTTTTCATTTTTTCAACCATTGACTTTTAATATACTACAACACAATAAATACTATGCAATTACCGCTTTCATTTACACGTTCCGAAAATTTAACTTCATGCACAACCACCTAACACACAAGTGCTGCTTTAAATATTTCCGGTAGCTGAAAACTTGTATATTAGCACAAATAATCAATAATAATGTAGATTACTACACCATGAATTTTACTAAACAATTTTATTACTTAATGGCAATATTGCTGAAAAATGCTCGTCATTTGAAATAATGCTAGCATCGAAATGATATGAGTTTATTGTGGGGTGGCGATTGAGATATCACATTTGTTATGGGATTTCATCCCACTTTTAACACAACAAAGTTATCTTTATAAAAATAAAAGTAAAAAAAGCAAATTTCGGAATGTGGTAAATGAACGTAAATAGAGTGATATGACGGAGGATTTTAAAGTGACTAAAATTTTCATATATACCTATATATCTATGTGTGTGGTGGTGGTGAGTAGATAATCTTTGTAGTACTAAACTTTTATTCTTTTTAACAATAATGAAAAATAATATCATGAACCAATATTGCATATACATGAATTTTGTTGTTATATTATGTATATATGTACCTACATACGATGTTAATAATAAGTTATGCATTTAGAAGACTTGAAAACGAAATTATTGTATATGGATTATTATTAATATGTAGCGTTTAAAAACGTTTATGAAATTTTCAATGTTTATGCGATAATCTATAATCAACAATTACATAAAATGATGACAGATAATTAATCATTCACGACTAATGTTGATGATGCGATAATCTTGAAATAAAGGAAAAGAAAATGATTGAACAAAAAACTGACTTGCGTTTTCACTAAATACATTTTTATTCATGTTTATTTTCTTAAACGTTTTACAGTTTCACGATGTATTCACAAATTTCTATAACACATGTAGCACATTCATACTTTATATAGTTTCTTAAGTCAGTAAGAAAAAAATGGACAATTCAAACCTGCTTTACAATTATTATTCTTCCAACTTTGTAATGTAGTACATACATATTCCTAAGCAAAAAAATCATTACACTTGTCATTTTCTGAGTCAACTACACTTATCCGGTAAGTTGATTTTAGTATTTAGTTTTACATCAGTTAACTTAGAACATATATAGTTTATTGTAGGCGTTGCTTGCAGTAATTTTTAAGTATTTGTAGAGTTACATACATGACAAACCATCTTACGCATTTGGTTATCATCTTTCTAACTGATTTATAGCAACAATAATGAATGAATTATACAACTGAATGAAGAAGGAAAAAGAAATTTCTACAATATGTATTATAAGTTGGTTTACAATAATTTTGTTAGAATAATTAATTTTAAAACCTATGCATTTCAACGATCAGTTCAAGTGGAATCCTTTTTCCTTAGTAGCAGCAAGAAGTCTTTCCTTCAAAATATCTTCGGATGGGTATTCTGGTAGTTTGAGGTAGTGGACACAGGTATTTACAGATGGGTAACTGCCTTCTCCAGCGTCTACCTTACGAACGACAGTGAGTCGTGGATGCAGATTTGCCAAACCACCAGGAGGCAGTGAAGAGCAACCAGTAGTAAACTGTAGGAACGCCTTTTTCTCTTCGCTGGTTAATGACACCATCACGTTAACGAAACGCAAAAATCCGGGGCTGTTAAAAAGTAAACAATTTAAAACAACGTTTAGAACTACGAGTAACGGTAAAACTCTGTTTGATGGATAAGATCAAGCAAAAATAGCCATACCTATCTTTCGTGTATCCAAGTTTTGGCTCAGTGTAATTCAGAATATCTTCTCTTGTCCACGCTGGACTTTGATCACCGCACAACATCAACCTAACCTCATTAGGACTAAAAGCCGCCAGCTTTTCCATAGGAAAAACAAGATCAAAACCTTCCTTTAGGGCACTAAGCTGCTTATGAATTCCTTTGTTCAAACAAAAGTCTGTCAACAACTCAATGTAATCCTCGACATTTTCAATGGTCACATCTTCAAATTCTCCTCGAGGACAGAGATCCACAGCATTGTACCCAAACACCCGTGATGAAGGTGAGTATTGAAAGTTTAAGCCCAAGTCCTCCAGACGAACAGCAGGACCTGCCTCCGCACCAGAGAGTTGGGGCAAAGCGAGATTTTGAATCTGTAAATAAATAAGAATTATAATTTTAAAAATATATATAATTATCAGATGTACCTTATCTCTAACGCATCATTGCTTATTGAAACATTAATTCTACCTGGCGAAGCTTGTCAGACTCAGAGAGCGAATTATCATGCAATATCTGGCGCTTTTGCATGGCTAATTCCTGTAGTTGGTGTAGGAATCTAGCCCTCGGGGGGTCAATTTCCATCAAGTCTTCAATAGTTAAAATTCCGTAATGCCACGGACGATTGTCTACGGGTCTGTATTTTGGTGGATCTAATTCCAATTCCTTTTCGCTTTCTTGAGAAATATAAGAAGAGACCATGATGTCTTCTTCACTAACAGGTGTAATGACACGATCACCTCGAGATCTGCGTTTTTCAAATTTAAATGTGTTAAACAAAAGTTCAAACGAAAATGGAATTTCCAGGCAATATTAAATTCAGTACTAGTCTATAAATTGCAAACATTTCGGATCATTACATTGTATACCTTTCTCTAACTTCACTGCCAAATTCACCAGAGCAAAGTAGTTTAAAAAAAGGTCGTGACAGTGGGAGATCGACAAGTCGTCCATCCTGGAAAACTTTGGCAATAAAGATACCCAAAAATCGGAAATATCGGCAAACTTTTTCACTTGCAGATGAGTCTTGAATAAGAGGCGCTGGGAAGAGCCCAGTAATTCGTTGTACGTAGTACCCAGGTGGTCTCATTGAGGAATCATCGATCACAGACGGTTGTTCGAATCTATTCGAGTCAGGCAAATCGTCACAGAGCCACATGGCCAAATCCTTTCGTTGAAGCTCAGCAGCAACAAGTGCATAAAACTCCAAGGTAGGACCCAAACCGGTTCCGTCCTCTCCCTGGAACTCAATTTCTAATACTGACTTGCGACTGGCGTGGAAATTCATTACTTGCATTGCCCATTCCAACAAGTTATTTCCTCGAGGAACTTTTACTCTTTCATGCTTCAACCGGCCCAATCTAAACTCATGCGGATCATCACGGCGAGTACGGGATCGCTCGATGGTTTGATCACGTTGATTTTGTAGCCATACAATAGATCTAAAGAAAAATATTTGAAATATATATTATTAAACATCAAAAAACGTTTTTACTCAAGTAACTTGATAAATGAATTGATAAATTACCTTGAGGTGCCAAAGGCGGTGCAACTGAAATACAAGTGCCTAGTTTCAAACGGAAACAACATTGGAGCCGAGTATGTCAAATCTTCGCACCAATGGGGTAGAGCTCTACTAGCTAACACTAAAGGATCTTGTAACTGCTGCACTAACTTGTTGGTTATCTTTTTGCTTATAAATTCATCAGTGCCTACATGGAAATTTCGCGGAATTTCCAATGATATCAGGTTTTCATCGATATTTTTACTTGAAGCACTAAGTGAATATAAATGACGCAGCAAGTTTATAACTTCCTCTACACTGCAGGCAGGTTGTGACAATGACGATGGAGATGGTGATATTGTCCTTGTTCCAATGTTGTGAACTGTGTGCAATTCAATAGATTCCTTGTCCTCATCTTTTCCGCACTCTTTATCTTCTTTGTATACCTGGAAAACGTTAAAAAACTGAAAGTAGAAAGAGCTTGTCGCAAGAAATGAGAGAAGGCTAATAATGGCTAATGAGAAGACTAATACGAAAGTATTGCATTTCTTTACTGTTAAAACTTACAATGGTGTACGTGGGTTCCCAAATACGACGTAGTTTTTCCTGCTTTGTTCCCATTAATGAGTTCTGTACGAGTTCCTGGACCGAGTGAAAGATTGTGGTTTTTGGATTTGACAAATCAATTTCAACATCCTGAACTCCTGGAAGATTTGGTCCTCGTAAAACCAGCTTTAGTTTTGGTTGTGGTGGCAGACAGCTTTCCAATTCAATTTGAGATGTATCTTGTGAGATGTTGGAAGTTTCAGCAGGTGGAGGAACCTCCAATTCACTAATCTGGTTTACATTAGTACGACCTGGCCTAGGATCGAATGCTGGGATGAGAGCCGAAAATTGTCGCTTGAGAACAAATTCATCGTCCCATGATCGACGTTTTCCAGACCTGACTTCAAAACAGTCGTCATCCTGAAATTATCATAGATATCAACAGAAATTACATTGCACATTCCAAATTCTAAAATACTTGCAAATAAATACAATTTTTGCAACTTTCACATACCGCTTCCTCATACATGTAATCATCCTCATTCTCTTCGTCGTCATCATTCTCATCCTCAGGCAGTTCGTCATCATCCTCCAACTCTGCAAGCAAAGTTGTGGTACGACAAGTTTCCAGGAAATCCTAATAAACGTCATCAAAACATTAGGGAAAGGAATCGAGGAATTTTTGGAATGGTATTAGTTTAACAGTGTATTTCTTCAAATGTATACCTGTTCACTGTCACTAGACGTTGATGTTACACTCATGGTCAGCGCTGGACCCAAGCTTTGCGATCCATGCCCTCCTGCGCCGGCAGACCCACTTGCACCTGCTGCATTATTACTTGCTGATAAGCTCGGATAACTCTGAGCTGTACTCAAAAGTCCTCCTGAAAATTTTTAAAGAAAATGTTTCTTGATCAACAAATAAGGCACGATTCTTTATACAGAAATTCAATGTCCAACTAGAACAGAGAATTCCGTTGTTTTAGCATACACTAGCGTGACATATACATACTTGTAGCAGCGACACATGTTAAATTACAAACATAATAAATAACGACATAAATAATACAGCAAAATGTGATCTTGCAATTACTTTCAATTTTACAGGTTTAATCTACCATACCCATAATTTACAAACTTGCAACACAATCAATGTTACATCCATGAGAGAGCACTATCTACAATATTTTTAAAGTTTATACTTTACTATTAAAGCAGCTTTTTTTCCTTTAAAAACCTAGACAAGGTACTTAAAGCAGAGTACTAAAGTCAACTGCTTTATAAACATTGTAGTAAACAATAATAATAAATTAAATTAAAATAAGAAGCAACGATAATTACCCAAAAAATCGTGTTCTTCGGTAAAAAAAAAATAAGCATGGCATGCGTGGGTTCAAGCAAACTTGGATGGAACCGAAATGAGTTTACACCAAATTTAAAATGCAGTGAAGTTGATAATGATAAAGATTACTGATGAAGAACTATGCATACTTTCATACTTTATACTGGCCTAATTACGGTTACAAACTATTTCAACACAATACACTGAACACATTGACAGTTATAAAGACAACAGCTATTATTACATTAATTGTATTGAACGAGTTAGATAACACGAAAGTCATTTCATTCATGTCTTCAGAGATACACGAAGAAAGAAGGAAATTAATGTTATTTCATACAAAATACTATAATGCAGCAGCAGAAGTAAAACAGTCAATTGAATTGTAACAAGACAGGCTGGGAAAAGTTTGAATAAGGAAAATTGTTTGAGTTCAATTTATTTTTAATTCATTATATGTAATCAATCAATCCAAACCTGGAAAATGCGAGGAAAGTGCGATTCTAACGAGGCTTGAGACAGAATGAGGTGCTCGTCCGAAAAGGAAAGGGTTGTTAGATTGACCAGGAGCCTGATGAAAATGATGACTGTGGTGATGTTGATGATGGGAAACAGAAGAAGAGGAAGGAGTAAAAGAAGGATTAATTCCTGCAGCAGTTGAGCAGGGATTGTAAGCTCCCGTACCCAAGGGGGCCGGAGGACCTCCTTGGATTCCTGACGCTGGGATACGAGAGCTATTTATTAAAGATCTAACTCTTGAGATGGCACCCAGACCATCAAATAATGAGGATGAGGACATGTTGCTTAGATTATTGTTTGTAGGGGCAAGAGGAGAAGAGAAAACAGAGCTGGAAGAGTAAGTGGAAGAAGACGACATTGACGAGGATGAGTCTGCGATAGATAAATTTGGAACAGAAACACTTTTCGGACTAGAGGACATAGTTGAGGATGTTCCAGAGGAAGAAGTGTTACTTGCACCAGAGGTTTCCCTTCCTGAAGGAGCAACCTGGTTTTCAGACCCTCGCCCCAACACCCCTTTACTATTGGTCCCAAGCCATGCTGTACATACAATCATACAAGAATTTTGAACGAATAACGTTTGCGTTAAATTTCCTTTCTACCATTTTAGTTATATTCACAACAAGACTACATAGTTTCTAAATTCAAAAAAATACAACTGTCACGTTCTCACAATGCTTCTGGAAAACCAAATATTCAAATTCGAACACAAACACAACCGTACAGCTTTAATATGCCTGTCAGTAAGTAGTGGCAGTCAAATTCTATTTTTTTAGACTGACTGAACCGAGTTTTCTCACTCACTCCTCTCACACGAAAAGTGTGCAAAGGTAGCCACTGTCAAGAAGTATAATTTGCAGTTTTTAAATGCTATCATCAACCAATCTCCTTCGTACTTTTGAAATACACTGGCAGATATCTGCAGATAGAACAACGCTTTCCTTTTGCTTTTAAGTAAACGATTAGCTAGCCACACAGCACCATTTGAAACATTTGAACTTTTCATAAAGTATTCATATAGATAGCATTCCTAAACGGCACAATTTTTTAACGGTTTGAAAGCCGTTACGAGATATATAAACAGTCATCATAATGGCGTTAACTAAAATTGAATTTGTGCAAAACAAAATAACTTGCATGCTATGCCGTTATAAATTTACGTTTAATGTCAATGCAGTTACAATGGAATCACGAGCGCAATACGGTATTGATGATAAACGCCACAACCGCATGCATTAAAAAAAAAAATTATGAGCCAAAATTAATGAAATTTTGCAATAAAAATGCGGGTAATGACGAATGTGACCTAGTCTTCGCTTGTCTAGGAAAATATGCTTGGTGCAAAAAATAGTAAAAAACTAATCGTAATAATAGTATTTACAGAGAAAACTGTAAAAACAAAACAAGTACAAAAAACCTTTTGAAAGAATTACCACAACCGATTAATTAACCACTGAAAAACTATTAAAATATTTAGCTGCTGTAACCGAAAATGACCAAGCTAGTTAAATGAGTTAACCGCTACACCCAATTTATTGGAACGCAACTGGCAATGAATAGTGAGTTGAGATATTAAAAAACAAATTATAGGCGTACCCAACGTCCTCCTTGTCTTGCCACCTCCACTACTACGATCACCAGTTCCACTAGCTTCATTCTCCTCGGATCTCATGTTTTTCCTAAGGGCTATCATTTTCATCACTTCTTTCAACGCCGGGGGACCCATAGCTCCCAAATCAGCAACATCTAAACTACCCAGTTGGTTGGTAGATTTTAGTGGACCTCTTCCTCCACCACCTGCTCCTGTTAACACTGCACACTTTAAACCGGAAGCGGAGAGCACAGCATTTTTACCGTTCTTTAAACTGTTTAGTGAATCGGGATCATCTATAGGATTTCTTTCTACGCTGCTATCCTGTAATGACAACAAGTGACAATACTGCTATGTACAAGGAAATCATTATATGTATACACATAAATTAATATAAGTAGTAGGTAGGATCGTCAAGTTTACCTTGACAGATGAAGAACCCGCTGCACCTGCACAAGGAGAGGGCTCGGAAGTTTCACTTTCAGAAAGTTTACTTGAAACAGTAACAAAAGTTTCGTCTTCACTGTTATCGCCAAGGCTAAGAGCGACCACCTTTCCGCTAGTTCCAATAGTGGTGTTCTTTTCTTCAACGATTGTGGCCAAATCCGTTACAGCAACTGACGATGCAGATATACTGCAAGTTGGAAGAGTCTCTTCTTGTGTATTTAATCCGGCGATAACTGACTCCACAGTCAAATCTGAGTGCGCATTTGATAAGACTGATTCTGCCATTAATTCAGCCACCTGTTTAAATATCATATAATATAACGTATAAGTCAAACTAGAATTGTTTATTTTATTTTAAATCCATGTTGTATTATGACATGATTAGCATATATTATACATACCCTACTGACAACCAAACTATCTGCTGATGATGCTTGTTCCGTAGAGGCTACTGATGGCTTCACTGCATTTCCATCGGTTGCTTCTGGAAGACTAGAAGTTGAGCTACATTTCCGACTTGTCAGGACACTCACTTTCCCAGAACTGCCACTTTCACTTCCTTTACTTTTGCCTGCTTTTCCTGCTACTACACAAACGAAACAACGTTATTAACTGGTGTTCTTATTGTAAAATTATAATATTGTAGAGACAGCCTCTTACCGGCTCGCTGACTTGCCGAAGTATTTGTCTGTGGATCATATCCTGGGGCTAACTGAAGATCATACTTTCCTTCAGCACCCATGCGGTACGAGTTGGAGCCCCCTTGATCCCATGTAACATCGATCCATCCATTATGCCACTCGCTAGTAATGGTGCCCTCTGATGGGGGATTCCCGTCCTAAATAATTCATTTTCATTTTTGCATTATTTTAGTTTCTTAAAAAATCTTAATTATTATTAATTTTAATTAATATAAATGTAAAAAGTACCTGCGCTTTCCACTTCCAGTCTGGACCTTTAATCAAACAACGAATATTATTTGAGATTATAAGAGTGACCTTTGCCAGCGTGCATTATTATTAGCGATACTATAACAAACTAATGTATTACCTCGAACAACACGAGCATTTACAGTCATGTGCTTCAACATTTGAGTTCGTATCAGTCTTCTCTGTCTGCGTATATTTGCCTCTGCCTCTCTCATTGCCTTTCCTGGTTAAAATATTAAAAAATGTTTTTAAAATAGCTCTGAAGCGGAAACTAAATTGAAAAAGGTAAAAAGTGAAAACATGAAAATTGTTGAGTGACAGCAGTCAAAATTAGTTTTCCAAGTAATCATGTACTGGAGCAAAGTACTTCACTACTATGACTTACTATCAGAGAACTTTCCGTGGAAGACTTTTCTAAGCGGAATCGTAGTCGCCTAGTAAGGACCTGAAGTCCATAGTTGGCGCCCGAAGACTCATACAATAAAACAGGCAGCTTTTCAATAGTTTCCAAAACCGACACTAATTTTCTGACCAGAGCTGTTCCTGAGTTGAATTTTATTCCTTCTACGCTACGCTCTTTAAGGGCCAATTTAACAACCTCAATTCTTTGTTGAAGCATGGCTAAATGTCGGCGACGACTGGACTTGCCGTGGTAGAGACTGTCGTAATCTCGATCATGCTCAGATGCAAACAAGCGAATCAATGCTTGAACAAGGCCTGAACTATGCAGTTCGTACGCGGATACAAGAGAATCGTCTTTAAGAAGACGTGTGAGTTCATCCAGAGCAGTTCTGAGTACCTGCTGCCATGTGACAGAGTCTTCTCGATGACCACTCATCTAATAAAATAAAAAATAGGGTAATAATTATCTTATACCTTTATATGTGATCAACAGCAATTAAACAATCTTCAGCACTACCACATTTCCGATTTTATTTTTAAATTATTATTACCTGTTTGTAACAAGCACGCTCAATTTGAGCCACAATAGTACCAAGCTTTGCAACGACACCTCTTGGTTGGGACTGTGCAGCTTGGAAATAACCGTCGTACAGTTCCTGTGCCATTGACTTGATCTTTTGTTTTAGAGCTTCATGCTTTGATTTCAGTCTTTTCCCCTTCTTTCCAACCCATCCAGTGGCGAATTCGGGTCCGAGCGTAGTTTCCGCAGTAAACGAGTGTCGAGTGCCACGGTTGGATTCAAAAAGAAATCCAGCGAGATCATCTTTGAGAATTGTAGTTTGTTGTTGACCATCCGTATTATGGATACTCAACTCCCCTTCTTTCTTGCAAGAGAGTGCCCAGTTCCCCACTTTTATTTGTGCAGTACCAACAGAGCTTAGAATAGGTTGGCTCTGAACACCAGGTCTGAGACCACTTTTGGCGCGCTGAAGTTTCTCGATAAATTCTCCACGACTTTCAGTGCTATCAGTTCCCCCTACAAAAATGAATATTAAACGTTATTCACAAAGCTATACATAGTTCATCAATATGTTATCATAAATGCCACATTGTAAACAAATTACCTTCCGGGCTGCCAGAGGAATACATAGTGGCAAGTTTGCCATCAAGTACAAATCTAAACCATCCATTGCTACCGTTCGACAGTTCTAAAGCTGCGGACTCGTTCCAAATGTAAAGACAATCTCGACCACGACAAATACACCAATCATGCCAGTGATTTGGCTTTCCTATAACAATTTCTTTAGCATCTTCCACGACACCAGTATCATTCTCCAAGCGTTCTGGGGATTCCTCCTTTTTCGTTGCCTCGGCCTCGCTGGGGCACAAGGATAACACTTTCACAAAAACACCTAATCGTGCAAAGTGTTCCACAAAAATATCCTGTGCTTTCACCATTAAGTCTTTTATCATATTTAGTATCAACAAATGTCCGTCATCGTCGTCCTCATTATCAAGCACCGCAGCAATCACTTCCACTAAGACCGTTCCCAATGAATAAGACTTGGATTCTGGACTACAAAGCTCATTCAACAAAGAAGCCGGTATGTAATGAACCATTTTCTTTATCAAATTCAAACTAGCCCGTCTATAAAATAATGAAATAAAGTCAAGTTCTGTAGGACAAGACAAATTTTGTACAAGAATTGTAATAAAAGTCCTGACACACAATTACCTGACTGAAGGAATCATTGTAGAGTGATAAGTTGAACAGAAGATTGGTAAAAGCCTTTGCAGGTACACAGGTGCCATTTCTGGATCTCCTCTGGCTTCAGGAGGAACTTCCTCAGATTCTGACTTTGCTCGTTCTCTTCCAATCTCGGCAGGCATCATCCACTCGCCTGGAGACTGAAGAATTGCTGCGACCTCCCGGTGACCTTCATCGTTTCTTTCTCTAGCTTTGTCCAAAGGTGTTTTGCCGTCTTCGTCCTGAAAATGGAAAAAATAACACATTTGGTTGTAATTAAAAAATCTAATATGTATATAAACATAATAATATATCTATGCACATTCTATATATAAAATTTGTAGTGTAGTTCATACCCTAAGGTCAGGGTTTGCACCATGCTTCAACAAAACTTTAGCAATAGCTGGTCTTCCAAAGCAGGCTGCATAATGTAGAGATGAAGATCGTTGCCCTTTATTCACATCAGCACCCTTTTCGCACAAATACTCGACCATTTCTTGTGTTCCAAATGCAGAGGCCCAATTCAAAAGGGTTTGACCGACATCATCCATGAAATTTACTTCCACACCTAAGAAAAATACATTATACAAACATTAAAAATTGCTTTGAGTACATTAAAACTTAAAGGAAAGAAAACAGTACATACCTCCACTTTCAATGGCTTCAATAAGAGCTTCTGTGTCTTTACTTCGAATACAGTCGATTAACTGTCGATGAGATTTTTCTCCAGAAGCATCCTGCCGTCTGAGACTGGCCAATCTAGCGCTAGCTGTACTTCCTGATTTAGGAAGAGCCTTTCGGCCTTCAAAAAGTAGCACCAATAACAAGTCTACAAGTCGCATTGTGTCCAATATACACCTGAAAATTAGGATTAAAATTTAAATTACGTTAGAGGGCCGTTAGACGGAGATCACAGGATGCAGTACAAAACGATATGCGTTTCCTACCTTTCGTCTCCTTTTAGTGCCTTTTCAATAGCATCTGGCAATTCCGATCTCAGTAAATCCTAAAAATCATAAAAACATTGCGTTTTTACTTATTCTTAAAATAAAAAATCATTATTATGTACATCATATAAATTTGAATTAACCAACATGAGTAATAGACGGTGAGCCTCGACATAGAGTCGATAGTAGGCTAATAATTGTTGAAACACTGGCAGTATTTTTTCCTTCACTGGGTGTATTTCCTGCAGAAGAAACTCCGGTGGCACCAGCTGTTGTATTTGAGGCAGTTGCGGCAGCCGTATTAACAGAAGTTCCCAAAGAACTAGACATTCTTGCCAATAAATCCTTGAGAAGTCCATGCTCTGCCAAAGGAGCTGGATCAACGCCACGACGTGTGAAACGGTCAGAGAGAGAAGCAAAACAGCGTAATGCACCATCAGCCACCTAATAGGTACAACCAGGGTACAACATATATACTTAAACCATAGTACAGCCTAGAAAATTTTAAGACTGGAAGGTGTGTAATAATAAAAGTTCCTAAAGATTTGGGTAGGCGTTAATTATCTTACGTGACTGTCGTCGTGTCGTAATAAAGTTGAAAGACTTTCCACACACGAAGTTAGAGACGGATCTTGGGGCTCCATTTTCGAGCATAAACGCGAAACAACAGCCATAGCTGAATGTAAGGTGTCCTTGTGAATCACATTTCCATTATCACGGATGAAGGACAGCACACAGTTTAGCCCACCTGCTTCAAAAACGGCTCCTGCTTCTCTGGTGCATATAAGTTCAAGTACCTACATAGCATAAGATCATAATAAAAGGTGTATTAGAGCGACAAGAAAACAGACAGTTGGTGAAAACAATTACATTTAGAAATTTGCTGATTAGGAAAAGCTTTTGCTTGGCAATTTCTGGAACCGATCCTAACCCATACATTTTTATTGCAAGCAAAAAATCGTAACCATAATAGTAACAATAGAGCTTCAAGGTCACGCGTGCTCATTAAATGAAGTTTTACCTTGATACACTGTTCAGCAACATCCTTCGATGTTCTGGAGCTGACTTCAGCAACGACCAATCGATTACAAATAGCCTTGATGGCTCCGTCGACAGATACAATTCTCCGGGTGCACTCAGCCGACACATCCAAATAGTAGGTGAGAGCTCTAGCCGTTACTTCTAAAACCGATTCTGGAGCTGTTTCGTCCAGAAATATCCTACATAAAGCTGGAAGAAAAACTCTTGGTGGACAGCTGCAATACAATGGAGCAATAAAAAGTTAGAGTTTGTAATTTGAAAAAAGAAGCAACAGCAACACTAATGTCCATACAACTATAGTCCATAAAATGAACTTCTCACATTTCGAAACAACGATCCACATTGTCAGACATCAGAAGCAGCATGCAAAGCTGTTCCAGTGCAATCAGTTGCATGTCCCGTTCCTCTCCCTGGCCAATGCTTAGCCATTCCAGTAACGTTTCGGGATCCACTACGTCAGCCATGTTTGATTAAATCTAAAATTTACAGTAAACACAGTTGTTTTTTATTGATTGAAAAACAATTTTTACGCAAATTTCCTACCACAACACAACACAATTTATGTCATAACTTTACTTTGGGTATTTATATGCGACTTTGCGCTTGTTCTCCCCTGCGT